>JAHBCN010018099.1:0-17381 GCA_019359885.1 Listronotus oregonensis
AATATGGTATTTCAACACCCTAAATCATTTAAAAAAAAACGGCATTGACCAAAAAAGGAGCTGAGATAAAGCGAAAAACATATAAGGCCTTTGTAAAAGGTGCGCAGTTTCAAAAGTTTTTTTTTGAAGAAACTTTTAAAAAAAAACTTGCGCAAATAGGGGAAAAGTGCCTTCGGCTTCCCCGGTGATAACGATCTTTCTATAAACACATTTTTAAAATAATCCTTTTTAACACTTATATATATTTAATACATATACTACAATAACCTTAATCGAAATGCAAAAGTAAAACGACTTGCCCTATAAATTTAACAACAACATATGTTTTAAAAATATTATTATGTTTACAACATTTATCATTTATTTTTAATATACCTTCGTGGCCGAATGGGTTAGGCGCTGGAACGAGTTACCTCACGGGCCTTACCCCGCCGCACATGCCCCCCTCGCATTGGCCGTCACGAGCTGTGTTCAGTGGCAGTATTTAAAACCTATATAAAACCCCAATTGCTCTCACGGTCGACGCAGGCACGAATGAGCTTTACGGGGTGTCGGCTAGGTGACCGAGACATTGTTTTCGAGTGACAGTGTGCGAGTACTTAAAAAATGGAGGATTTTATTGAAGCTGTTCGAAGCGAAAAATGTTTATACGACGTAAAACACCAAGATTATATGAATACAAAATTAAAGGATTCTAAATGGAAATTAATCGCAGAGGCGAAAAATTTAAGGATGGAATTTGCTTGTATAAATCTTACTGATGTTATAAATGTGAAAGTATATGGATGTTGAAGATGTGAAATTCTAACATTTATTTATTATACTCATATTGGTTTACAAAATAATTACAAGTTCCATTGTTGTATTAATTGTCGAACGATATCAATACGCACCCCGTTGAACGCTGTGGTTTTGCCAAGTCACTGTCCTTCTACGGATTAAAATAACCGATATTGGTCTCTTATTTCAAATGCCCTTTTCGAAACGCGTCCCCACTCGCGGCAAAGGCAATAATTGTTGAACATTTAAAATTTTCATTTTCCAGGTTGGGGTCCCATCCATATTTCTAGTTACACTTTTTGTGGTAAAAGTTATGCAAGACACAACTCGCCATAACAATTTTGTCTACTGTTTCTACTTTCATTTCAAATGGCCGTAAAAATATTCTGAACCGGGAACTCAATATGCCGAATGAAATTCAACCGTTTGTCTTGCTCTTGAGAGTCTGTAATTAAAAACTTTGTTTCTATAATTGTCTATAACTTTCCTGAAAAAAAGGTCTCATAAGGTTTTCCATTAAAGGAAATGCCGCGTCACCAACAATAACATAAGGCACAACTATGTCTTCTTTCCGGTAGCCCTTGGGCTCGGGGATGTAGCTGTCTATTCATCATTTTTCTTTAATATGCAATTATCAAATATATTTCCATCTGGAAATCCCCTTTAGAACCGACATCAATAAATACAAATTTATAGTTTGCGTCTACTACCGCCAAAAGCACAATAGAATGATGTTGTTATAATTAAAAAATGAAGATCCATTTTTAGGTTTTTAATTGTCACGTGTTTTCCATCGATAGGCCCACAGTATTAGGCATTTGCCATATTTTTGGAAATCGACAGTTTTTTTTTTCCATATATCCAGTGTGGTTCCGGCAAGTAAATGGTTGCATTTCCTCCAAATAGCTGAAGATTTTTTGGTTATAATATTTGAGATAGTCCTTTCTCCCATTCTGTAACTATAACCAATGCTCCGATACGAGTTACCGCTGGAAAACCTAAAAAAAATATTTTTATTATATGTATTTTATATAGTGGATTAATATGACTAATTTTATTGGGAAGTGAAGCCAAGAAATCTTGGGAAAAACTGAGAAACAATCACCGAATGCGCTTCGTCGGCAGAAAATTTCTAAACCGAAAAGTGGATCAGGGGGTTTAAAATAAAGACATGGCCTTTCAAGAGCATATGGCGTTTTTAATCCCGCATATGGCAAATAGGTCAAGAACACCAATATTAATGAAGACATACTAAACGACGAATCATCTCATAGTAATTCAAATACTATAGAAACTGACGTTCAAAACAATGGTAATGATACGGTATTCAGAATCAGGGGGGTTTAAGAAACTAATGAAACCCCCCTATCACAATCTGCTGGTAAGAGCTGATCAAGGGGAAAAAGAGACGACGAAAAAAAAGGCACTTTGAATAACTTTTAAAACTAAATCGATTGAGGACCATGAACGTAGAGCAGCTAAAAGACAGCAATAAGATTTCACTATAAGCAATGTTAAAAAAAATCCACTTTTTCATTTTTTTTTTTTGTATGTAGAGACTACAAAAAAATTTCCGCCACTGTCTCAACACAGTATTAAAACAAACATATTTACATTAGTTTCCCAAGAAGAATCTAAAAATTTGTAGAATATTCGCCTGTCCATTCTTCCTATTCACAGAATAGTGATGTAAGATCATATTATTCATCAATACGCCTTTTTCCGCGGACAACAGCCACATAGTGATGCAAGAACATATTAACTCACTCCTATACAACAGCCACAGGAAGGTGGGACACCAAATATAATCACTGAGGGTAATGAACTTGACAGTTCTGGAAATATGTTTCAAACTTTTTTAAATTTTATTTTGCTTTGAATAGTTCCCCTTAATTTTGTAATTGTTCACCTACATAATAAACCCTTAAAAAACGGCCAATTTTTTTAGTACTAATTCGTTATGACCACCACATCCTTGATCTTCTAAATCTGTAGCAACATCGCATGTACTTCCTTGAAATCGTTTCTAGTCATTCTAAAAAAAATTTTTTAAAATTTTTTGTCTGAAAACTCAGAAGTTAATTTGAATTCTCCATGTGTTTTCCTTTTGGACAAGTAAGAGCTCTTCCATATTTTTTTTGGATGAATTCCCCTTTTAACAATAATCTGTATAAAAACCATTATCACTGTCGGATTCTGAACTTTTTTCAATCGCGTCCATCTCTTGCTTCGTTTTCGTCTACGAATAGTAGAAACACTGACTGATGACTGATTTCTCTAGTGGAAAGCATTTGCGGAAAACACGTACTCACCAATGTCAAAAGACATTGGCGCAGTGTCGTGAACGAGTGCGAGTGTGGGGTGTGCGGCGGGCCTTATACCTGGTTCGAATCCTGCTAGGTTTTTTTTTTTTTTTTCAAAATAGGATGACGTCACAACGGGATTTGACAGGTGACATAAATATAGTTAGGTTAAGATTCCTAATTACATAGATGGGTAGTGCCCCCGCCCCCCCCCCGGCCTGGTGCTTAACGTGGGGGCCCCCATGTGACGAAAATTTAAAAAAAGTTAGCCTAAGATTCCAAAATTTGACATTTGACAGGACGGTACAGGTGACAGTGACAGGTGACCACGCCAAAAAAGCGTTGCGCAAGATTCCTAAATGGGTAAAAAGGGGGGGGCCCCAAATGGAAGGGGGGGGGTCCCGTAAGGGGATGCCTACTAAAATGGTTGTTGTTGTCTGGCACTTGATTAAAACGCCGCGTTGTTTATCTGACAGCTTAAAATGGGTAAGAATACGAATTATGGTTTTTCGGCAATGTCGATAACTAATTAAGATATAAAAAGGGGTTTTTTACTAATTTTTTCTTTTTCATGCTCTTTTAATGGGCTTTAAAAAAATACCATTGTATTTAAATTTTTAAAAAAAAAGACAAAATTTATAACTTTGACACAAATCAGTCTCTTGGGATAAAAAAAAAAAATAAATTTATTATACCAGATTTTATCTTAAACCTGGTAAAAGCTCTTTTAAACAAAACCTAGTTTATCAAAATCGGTTAAGCCGAAACAAAGTTCAATTTTTTCAAAAAACGCTTAAACGAAAAAAGTTTTCTTATTTTATAAAGTTTGTAAGAAAACTTTCAACGATATAAGTTAATGTGGCATATTTTTAAATAACCGTGTTTTTAATTTTGTTCTTAGAAATTTTGAAAATAATTTCCAGCATTTTCTCGTGGCCAATTTTATTATAAATATTTTTTTCCGAAAGCAATGTGATAAAGGGTCTCGAGATATCGCCGGAGGACGACCTTATCAGGACACCCTGTATAATGTAGCACGTGCTTTCGCTGTTTTTTCACATACGGGGTTGCGCGGTAATAACAAATATCTTGTGCCGCGGCTCCTGTACAATAATAATTTAATGTAGTAAGAATAAAAAATTCCTAATAAAAAAACTTATTAAATACATTGGTTTTTATTTCTAGAAGTAATACCCTGTTTGTATGATCTCGGATCTACTGAGGACTTCAACGGCCATATTTGTGGCTTTTTTAAATTTTAAAAAAAAAATGTTAATGTCCGGAGTGGAGTCTTAAACAATGACCTGTGTACGCCTTAGCATCAGGAAAACCCAAAAAATTAGCAACATCCCACGATAGCATAAAAAACACCTATCACTTTTAGTGCACTTTAGTCGCAAAGAACTGCCCACGAATTAACTTTGTTGTGCACATTTCACTGTCATTAATAACCAAAAGCTCCTTTGCCCATTTTTACTTTGTAGAATGTCAATAAATATATGCTGATCCATATCACGCACATCGGAAAACTTCATTTTCCGTCGTCTCTTCTACAAGCTCCGAATACACCTATCACTAATGCAACTTTATCTAAAATATATTTCAGTCGGCGCTTCTTTCAGAAAAGTTATAACTTGTTCCGAGTCAGAACCTTCGACTTTTAGGCTGATAATTTCTCCCAAGTTGCTTTAGGAACTGTTGCAGAGAAATCAACTTTTCATTATTTTATCTTCTTATGAACTATTAATTTTTTTTCGTAACATTGAACACTTTGTCCAAAAGGGAATTTGGAGAATATGACTCTTACAAATCTTGAAAAAAGCCATCAAAACGGTTTCGTCCACACGTCCATGCAGTATTCCGTCAGCCAGGCCTCAAATGGAAATATTCTTTTTTCGTAAATCCGCCTAGTTTTTTCTGGCACAAGCGCATGCTCAGCTTTAGAAACTTTTTACCAAAATATCTTGGGGGGGATGGGTATTTTCCACTACTTCGGACATTTTTATGCCTCAATCGCAAAATTATTTTTTATGTGCTGTCTTATTGACAAATAACTTACAACCATGGTTACCACAATTACGTTTCGACAATTTTTTTTAGGTAAATGCTAGTACTTGATTTGGTTTAAACTAATACATTTAAAATTCATTCAAATTTTTCTCATATAAAGAATATTTAGTCGGATATTAAACGTTGAAGGCACCACGGGTATTAAGGATAATAACGCTTTCGGTAAGGTATATTCCTCGGGCCAAAGGCCCTTGGGAAACACCATCAACTCAAGGTTATTATCCTTATAATACCCTTGATACCTTAATAACTATAATATTTTTAATCAAAATGATCAATCGTATTCTGTATGCCATTTTGGTTTTTGAAAACCAATTGTAAAACTAGACTATATTTTAACAGGCATGCCGTTCTGTCAGTAAATTTTTTAATTAACGGTAAAATAATAAAAATAAAATGATTTTTATAACAAACAAATTTAAGTTATTCCGGAATAATCGTACTAAATAAGCAATTTTGATTTTTGATTAATTAGTCTTTCTAAATGGGGATATCTATCGAGTTTGTATGCTTAGAAGTAAACCAGAAAAAAAAATATAGGAATTTTTGTGGTTAGAAAGTAGTAACAGTACATTTGATTTATAACTCTTCAAAATTTACATTAAATCTTCTACTTAACAGTTCTTATGATTTTGCATTGTTAATTTGTATACTCAATGGATTTTTTTATCAAACAAGTCTTACGAACAAGTGTTTTACTGTGTGTTTACTGTCAACATCATAAGCAGTGGCGTAGTCAACCTTTCAGGGCGGGGGGGGCCAACGTTTAAAGGGGCGCTCTATTTCTTAAAACATTTTTATTAAAAAAAAAACACACAACAATAAACAAACAAATCTATATTTGAAACTTTGGCCTGAAAGGGAAAAAAATAATGACAATATAAAAAAATGTTCTTACCCAGCAGTTTTTTTTTTTAATCTTGTAATTTTTGGCTGTATGTTGCGCTAACATCATTTTTTTCACGATATTCCTTCCTGAACTCAGCACCTGACTTTTTTTTTTTTTTTTATCCATTTTTACTCTTAAAAATTTACCCTTGCATAGACAAAAACGACTAAATAACACCACAAAAAGGAGAATATGAGTACCAGAAATAAATAACATACGTTTGAAATCTGCCGATTTGCAATATTAAAAAATAAAGTAAACAATTCTGGAATATATCCAATACCGACACAATAAAAAGAAATGCCGCCACAAACGGACGCCGCGCTCACCCTTTTTTCCTCGGTGTTAGTGCTTTTGAAGAGAATAACCGCTCCGCTGACACTGTGGAAAAGAAAATTATTAACAAAAATTGTGGACAATTATTTTTTTTAAAATATGACTTCTAAAATTACACCAGCAAGTAAAAAATGTTTGAAGCACAGCATAGTATGTTGTAAATAATACCTGTTTTATATACGGTAGGTTTGTTTGGGCGCAGGGGCGCTGGTCTAGAGGGGCGGGCAGTCGCCCCCTGGCTCCCACCTGGCTACGCCACTGATCATAAGTAAAAAACGGATTCTATATGAGGCGTATCATAGCAAAATTGACCATCTCCCATCTGATATGATTTGAAAAAACAGACAAAAAAGATTTGGTCATAAAAGGGCATATTATTTTACTGTTAACTGTTTGTTAAGTAGAGTTGAATGCCAAAATCATTATTATACATTTTTTCTTTTTCTAAAAGGTAAGGTTTTAATTTAATTCGGGTAATAATTTGGATTTTGGGAACTTTGATATGAACAGCTGGACATTGTTCACTTTGCCGGGTAATATCTGAAGATTATTATTTATGCACTAAAAGACAACACAACATTATTTAAAATTTTGTTCCCTATCCCAGATAATCAAAACACAATTTAATTATTTATTTTTCATTAAACAATACACTTAAAGACAAAACATGAATTTTCTTTACACTACACTATAAATTCCGGAAAACTAGGGACTGGACCGCATAAGTCTGTAGTTTTTTCTTCGGAATTTGCGGCTGTGTTGCCCTTTGAATTTTTTTTTAAATTATACCAGTTCTTTCTTGTTCTCCCATTGTAATACAAAATGTTGTTCCAATAACTTTTTTACATCATTAACATTTTCTTCTTTTATTTTTACGAAATACTTAGGTATTTTAGTTGGGCAAAAGCTTTCCAAATTTTTATTTTTCTTTGTAATGGACTTAAACTTATTTATGTTATGTTTGTACACAGGCTCCCCTTTTACGAGAACATTATTCGTTCTGGAGCTTTTACGAATAAAAAATCTTTTGCAGATCCCGTTGATTTTAAGACTGTTTCCGCTGCAGTTTTAAAATCAGCTACCACACAATCCTTGCCCAATTCAACGACTGTTCCGTGCTCAGCTATTATATTTTTGTACCCATCTGGATTCACAATATTTGCGTAGGTCCTAATCTTTTTTTCAATGTTACCAAATACCTGTTCTTCTAATACTTGTACGCCTTTTTTATGAATACAACCATACATCTTTTTTTTAATTGTATAATCACATCCTTAAATATACTTATATTAAGAAACACCCTATATAAGAATTTTGCGTAACCTTAATTGGGAGATACAGTTTTATAGTTTTTTTTTTAAATAACCGAAATAATAAGGTACAATTTTCCATTTTGCTTGTTTTAGAATTACTACCCAAACCCCCAGGAAATTCGGGAAAGCCGGGAATCAGGGAAACAAAATATGGTAACGGCAACGGAAACGGAAACCGTGGACAAGGCAATAAATAAAAATCCCGGCCAGGGGCACGGAAATGGCAACAAAGGTCCAAATAAGGACACACCACCACCACCAGTGGTTACTAAACCTACCACTACTTCGCCTCCACCTAATGTATTGAACCTTCTGTAACCACAATAAAAGGAAAAAGTAGTTGTAAAGGAAAACTTATATTTGCAGCCAGTTCAGTCACTTTTTGGAAGACAAAGAACTTTGGACCGTTCAAAGAAAATTTGCTTCTGGGCCTGTAAGTGGTTTTTAAAAAGTTTTTCTTGAATTGGTAATGTATAAAAAAAAAATTTTTAAGACAGACATTAAATATTATTCATTTTGCCTAAAATTGCACTTTTACGCCTTAGGGCGAAAAAAAGCTAAAAGGCCCCTTTTATAAATTTATAAAGCCACAATAAAATTAAATAAGGGCTTAATTTTTGGTAAAAAACTATTCTTTCGAAATCCTGTACCTGTATCTCCGTAGGGGGGGGGCGTACTTCTATTCTTTACCAATATTGTTATGATCCTGCAGAGAAACGGTTTTTTTTTTTTTTCAAAAAAACCTGCATCAAATTAAAAAAAATTGTTTTAACTTTCTAAGAAAACGGAATTCAGAAATATTTTTTTAATTTGGGGAACCATCAATGTCTGACAAAATAGGCAGGTCAAATTCCGTACGAACGCCACTGGTCGAAATATAAAAAAAAATGGTACACTTAAAAATGCTTCTTAAACATAGTACATCTCCAAGTTTCATATAAATATCTAAAGTGGTATTAAGATATTATTATTAAATGATTTATTTTTTTAAAATTTTAACCCTGTATCTTAAAAGTTAAGACGTTTAGGACATATGTTCATATAAAGTTTTTTTTTTAAAATAGACTTAAGAATTGCCTCCTTAAATATTGACGTTCAATTAAAGCACCCTGTATAATGTAAAGTTTTAACCACTGATATTTTATTTCTCGTAAACAGTTAAAAGTTGTAAATGATGTCAACCAATAATACTTTTTTTAGTTTAAGGTTGGAGCAATCTAAAGTAATAATTTGCTAACCCTTTATCATAAAAGGGTATTAAAAAAATTGCTATTCTTGTGAAAGTAAGAGCTAGTCCGTCCCTGGCAAACTAAATAAGCAAAATATAATTTAATGAGTTCATTTAAAGAAGACTTATCTCGTTACCTTCATTAAAGAAATATTAAAGAAATTACACCTAGTATTTTAAAAGTTATTAAAAAGAAACTATTTCCAGGGGCGTCAATTATGAACAGGGTTATCCAACGAGGACTAGAAAAGGCCGCTTTTGACTCTACCTGTACTTTTATAAAAAAAGTGAAATAGTCATCATATATATTTTTTCCCTCCGAATCCAAAAATGATTAATATAAAATAATTAAACATCAAATAAAACTGCTAGAGGTCATTTTGATATTTTTTTAAATGAAATGTCATATTTTTTATCATGATTATCAGATTTTTGATGTGGTAACGTATATATTTTTTCACAAAATAAAAACTTATGTATAGTTATTCTACTCTTAATGTCATTTAGCAATGATCATTTTACGAGCGTCCTAACCTTACTTTGCACTATTGGTTTTAGTTCATATTTAGTCGATACGAGTGTTTGTGGTTCTGTATCTCTTTTAACAAAAAGATGTAAATTTGAAATTAACAATTCTTATTTATTTTCTAATCAGTTTAATTAATAGTTTCTGTTGCAACCATATAAAAATTGTTTCCACAAAAAGAGTGTTCTTTTAAATCCATTTATCCTTTCAGGACTATGAATTTGTTGTGTGAAGATAATCCAAAGACATTATCGGTAGATGACGGACCATTTAATAATCACTCCCACTTTAACTGATCACATTTATGGTGACGGTTATGTAACTCAACCAACGGGATTAGACCTTAAGGAGCAGTGAAAAGTTTTTAATTTTAGGCAATAAATAAAAAGTATGAGCTACTTGATGAAATGTGACAAAGTGCATAGCATTATTTTTAATTTTAAACACTGGAAAAAAAAAAATTGAAATTCTTTACTCACAGCTTCTCTCTGTTTGAATTATATATGTTATAGACCGTATAAAATTAAAGTGTATATACAGTGTGTCCCAAATTGTGCCTAAATGTATTGGTAACTCGGGAACCATTAGAGCTACAGTGTTGGTTAAATTAGAAAGAGTTTTAGACAATTTAATTGCAAAATTTAATCTGCTTTTAGATTTTATTTATCTTTTGTTTTAAGATAATTAAAAACAAAATGGTGCATTTGCTTTTTCAACTTTTTGCCTGTAGCTCGCAAACTACCAACTTTACGGCTTTAAGATTACTACATTGTTATAACACTTTTTAAGAGAATTTAATTTAAGTACAAATATTTTTCCTATTTTATTTGTTTTTGAGATATTTACCCAAGCTTTGGATTTTCATACGGACGCCATGTTAATTTTACTTTTTTGAAAAAGAGCTCTTCAAGAACTTTTCATTGATGTATCTAAAGTCGTTTTTTAGATTGTAGCTCTAAACGATAATTTTGTTTATTTGATAGTAGGCTTCAGAATTTAAGTTTTGATTATTCACAATAATGGCTCTTAATTATTGCAATGATGAAACAGTGAATATGCTAGAATTTTTTAAATCTAACGAAATTGAACAATTTCCGGAGCAGCATCAACCTAACCAAAGACATTTGAACTACTTAGTTGCAAAAGCTTGTTAGCCTGTGGATCTTTTGTAGAAACCGAATCCCAAAACTTATACCAAAAAAATAATGAAGCAAGAGGCGAATATAATGGAAAACTTAGAGATGATCACAACATCGGTTAGAAAAGTGGAAAAACAAACAATTCCTAGGTCATCTGTGCATCGGTCTTTAAAACAACGTTTTATCCATACAAACCACGTATTGTCCAGGGTCTTCAGGGGAATGACTTCAATAGACGAATCACCTTTAGTCAATAGTTTATTACTAAATGTCAACAGATACTATTTCCAATCCAAAGGTTCTCTGGACAGACCGAAGCCGGTTTTAAAATTGTGGAA
This sequence comes from Listronotus oregonensis, assembly GCA_019359885.1. Taxonomy (NCBI): domain Eukaryota; kingdom Metazoa; phylum Arthropoda; class Insecta; order Coleoptera; family Curculionidae; genus Listronotus; species Listronotus oregonensis. The sequence continues at coordinate 10,923 of JAHBCN010018099.1, forward strand.
TGTTTAATAAGGCACAATTATCACTGCTGGGATACAGAAAATCATAATTTAAAAGAAGACGGCTACAAACAAAGTTTGTAGCTTTAATGTCTGTTGTGGCATCATAGGTAATTAATTTAAATGCCTTTAATTTACGTCTCACAATTAGATAAAACATTTTATTTTTCTGTTTTAGACAACCGTTTATTTGGACCATTTAGTTTTGAGGAAACTCTGAATGAAGATAGGTATTTGCTTCCTCCTGCAAAAACAGACTTTACCAGCCATTAGAAATACAGTTCCGCCAAATGAAATGAATAATTTTAGCTAATGGATTCCAGCAAGACGGATGTCCAGTGCACAGTACCAAGAAGGTGATGGAGGTCATAGAAATACCTTTAATGACAACATAATCTTTAATAATGGGCCGAGTGCTTGGCCAGCTAGAATCACCGGACATCACTACCCCTGATTTTTACCTATGAGGACGCAAAAAAATGGAGGCTGTACGAGTTTCTCCGCCCGAAACTAGACTGGAACTAGAACACAGGAAACGGGATGTGTTTGCTTCCATTAAACGAAACACGTTACTCGAGAAACCCGCAAGGTGTTGGAAAAATGCGAGGAATGTGTGGAAAATGGAGAAAACATGTACTGTGATATTATTTTCTTGTTTACTGACTTACATTTTGTTTTACAGTTGTGTTTAATTATTATTATCAGTTTAAGGTAATATTAAGGAAGTTTTAATGTTTGCAAAAAGTATCACTTTTTTTTTGTATAAGTTTTGAATTTCGCGTTCTCACAAAAAAGATCCTTAGGGTAACAAGTTCATCACAAAGAATCTTAAATGTTCATGGTTAGGTTGATGCCACTCGGATGCGTATCATTTTTTGAAACGAGGCGGCCATTACGCAGTCTAGTCTAAGCTACTATCAAATAAACAAAAATTATCTGTTTTAAAGCAGCAATCTGAAAACTTCGAACTTGTGATTCATCAATGAAAAGCTCTTGAAGAGCTCTTTTTAAAAATGTAAAAAATCCAATACCATGACGTCAATATGAAAATCGAAAGGTTGGGTAAATATCTCAAAAACAAATAAAGTTAGAAAAAATATTTTACCTAAATCAAATTTTTTCTTATAAAAGTGTTCTAATAATGCACTAATCTTAAAACCGTAAAATTGGTAGTTTGCGAGCTTCACAGGCAAAAGTTAAAAATGCACCATTTTTGGTTTTCTTAATTATCTCAAATCCATAAAAAAGATAAATAAAATCTGAAAACAGATTTAATTTTGCATATAAATTGTCTAAAACTTTCTTAATTTAACCAACACTGTAGCCTTAATGGTTCCCGAGTTACCAATAGAAGGCCCAATTTGGGATTTTTGTATAGAATAACAATGTTTTTACCATAAATAAAATATATTTTTTATCATTATTAAGTTTGTACATTATTCAATAAATTTTAGTTGCACAGGTGTGAGGCTCTCGGAATGTATCAAAAGCCAGAGGTTGGTATATTATACCCCCCGTCATTTCCTCTGAAATTACAACAAAGGAAAATTTTCCTTTAAATATGGAAAAATTGAAATTAGAGCTAAATTGCCAAAAGGGGATGGCTTTATCCAGGTAGAACTGTTATAAGCCAGCCCCACGGAAACCACCGGATTTAACATTTTTTTTGCTGTTGTTATTTCTATTAAGCATTAAACACTTATCTTTTTACTTGCACTCAGGCTCAGCAAAGTTGATTACTAGATTTTTTCAATCCAATGCGTTTCGGGGGTAATATCCCTAGTGTATTTAATTTTCGGAAAAATTGGGAAAAAGGAAACGAGTTTCTAAATAATTTGTTTAACAAATAGCATGAGCGAGAGCGGTTTAAAATCGAATCGAAGACGAGGATTTTCCACTTTCGCGAATGCTATTTGTTAAAACAGATTATTTTTAGAAACAAGTATTCCAATTTTTCCACAGGAAAATTAGATGGACGAGGAATATTTGGTAAGATTATTTCCTGAGTTAAAAATAAACATTTTATTTTAATACCTTTTTTATTAAAACAGTAAGAACAATAACTAATAAGAACAATATAGCTTTCAGCTAGGAAAGGTAATTGCACAAACTAATTTAAAAATACAATTAATATAAAAATTCCAATTATTGTAGGTTTGTAGTAGCACTATTCTCTATGTTGCTATGAGGAGTGTCAAACGATTGATGGTGTTGGCTCAAAGAAGAGTCCATTTCTGTCTTTTCAAAGGGAGCTTCGAAGCTTGTAGATGGTACATTATTTTGGACGGTTCTTAAGGCAGTGATGATATTTGAATGATGTTGACTGTCCATTTGTAGATACGGTTGAATAGACGCAGCTTTAGAATGCCCTGTGATTTTGATGAGTTGCTGCTCGCCTACACCGGCATTCGCAGATTAGTAACAGCAGTTGATCGCATAGAATGGTTAGATATTTTAACTTCTGTCGTGTTCATACCTGTTTTTAGGGCTGCGTCTTTTGTCCATTTTGACAGTTCATTTCTTCCAACAGAAATCTTTTTAAACCATCCAGTGCTACGATTGGACTGCCATGCTGAATTTGGTGTCAAAAACAATCTATTTGTTGTAATTTTAGACGTTCGTTTGTTTAACAGGGATTTGTACAAACGTACCGGACAAAACTCAGGGTTTTGCTTGAATTAGAGACAAAAGCCACTTGCTATCGCACAGATTTGCACCACCTTGTGCAGTTTTATGAAGACTGTGTTATACTCGATCCTTCCTAAAATAAGAGATACACAATTTGACTTAAATGTTAAAATATATTTTTTTGTAGTGTGATTTTAAAATAGATGTATTTAACTTTTAATTTTTTTGGAAAAAGCATAGAATTTTAGTTGTTATATATCGTTTTTGATTTTTTTACAAAAATACAATAGCTAGCAATTTTGGATGCTAAAAAAATGACAAAATGTGATTTATACAAGGTATTGCAAAAAAGACATTAAAAAATTGCGAAAACAGATTTACGCCAAGATAAAAAGCATGCCCACATATTTTGTTTAGTAGCGTTTTTTCTGCCAAGTTACAATAAGCATTTTTACAGATTTTGTTGCATAATTAAAAAGCAATATCTCACCTGTTTTTGATTCATGATTATCAATTTCTTCTTTAAAATATTCTGTTAAGCAACGAGTCGCTTCTCCGCCCCTCCAAGCAGGCTTAACTGCTGCAATAAAGTAAAATTTACGCTGCAACCCGGTTGGGGTTGTCTTATCCCATAAGGACACCATCTTGTAGTAGTCGTCCATATATAACGTAGCTGAACTTGTTTTCCTTTTTTCATGTTTCTGGAGACTTCTCCTTTTCGCATTTCGAACTCTAGCTAGCTTAAAGGTAATGTCGTGGAATGGGTCGAACACGATATTAAATTCTTGAAAATATTTTTCTACAATTTTTTGCAACGATATTCCACATTACTTTTACACAGTTCTTTGTAGTCTTCCCCCATTAGCTTTACGCATGTTCCATGCCCAGTCCTTGATGATTAAATTTAGCTCGCCTGTAGTTGTTGTCTGGAGTAATTGGTAATTTTTTGCTTGGCAAAATTCCATAAATTGCTTCAAGATCGATGTGTGGTTTCTGAGTATTTAGTGGAACACTATTTTCCACAGCACATTAATTTTACTTTCGGAAACATTGCAAACCGATTCATTTGAGTTTCAGTTGAGAAAATTGTAAATTCGTAAGCGTCGTTTGTGATCTTTGTTGTTAGTAACGGTACATAGCAACCATCAAAAAAACCCCTAAATTTTTTTTTTAAAAGGTTTTTTTAAAAAAATTTTGAAATCTTTTCGTTTTTTTTCCGGAAAAACTGCTGACAGCTAAGTTGACAGTTGAAAAAAATTTTTTTCTTAAAATTTATATTTGACATATCAATTCTTGATAGTTTTTGGGGTAAAATTAATAGGAAGGAAAAAATTTTTTTAAAAAAAATAAAAATTTTTTGCATATCCAAAAATTTTGGGTTTAAAGAATATCACCTACAGAGAAATACCCAGATTTAACTTGTCTGGGTGAAAACCGTACGTCGGAAAAAAAAAATTATAAGAAAATTTGATCTTTTGATTTTTTTTTGTCCGACGTCTTTTTAAAAAATTTTAAAATTTTGATTTTTCCCCTTTTTTGGTAAAATCTTAAAATATTTTTTCTCAAAAAAAAGGGTTTTTTTTTTAAGAAAAAGTCATCGAAAAAAATCCAAAAAACCAACTTTGCTTGAAATGATTATGAAATTCAAAAATATTTTTTTTTTTTAAAGGATTTTAATTTGGGGTAAACCCCCAATCCCCCAAAATGGCAGGTCAAATTCAAACAAAAACCACTGTTAAAAAAAAAAAAATTTTACACAAAAAAAAGCCTTGATAAAAGGGACATTTTAAATTTCAAAAAATATCTAAAGTGGTATTACAAATAAATTTAAAAATAAACGATTTTTAAAAATTTTTTTTCCCCCTTTTCTCAAATTTAAAAACTTTTTTTAAAATCGTTCTTGAAGTTTTCTTCAAAATGGTCCCAAAAATTGCCTTCCTAAAAAAATTTACGTACAAAATTTGGAAATACCCTTATAATGTAAAAAAAAAACCATGTTTTTTTTTTTCTAAACAAAATTTTATTGATGAAAAATTAAACCTTTTTTTTTTAAGGGGGTTTAAATACCCAAAAAAATTAGTTGGCCTTTTACATCAGGGTTAAAACATTTTTTTAAAAGGGGATTTTTTTTGGAAAAAAAAGAAAATGTTTTAAAGGGTTTTTTTTAAAAAGATTTATCTAGTACCCCAAATTAAACGCCTAGTATTTTAAAAATTATTAAAAAAAAATTTCCCCGGGGGTCCTTATTTTCCTGTATCTCCAGGGGGGGTTGAAAGGAAAAAAAATTTAAAGAGGCTTTATATTTTTTTTAGGTTTTTTTAATTGTTTCCCCAAAAAGGAAAAAATAAATAGGATTTTGAAAAAAAAAATTTTTTTTTTCCAGAAATTTCTGAACCCAAAAATGAAAATAGGGGCCAACTATGAACCCCGGGCCCAAAAAAAAAATTCCCCTAGCGGCGGGCCCAAAAAACCCTTAATCAAAAAATAAGGGGGGTTTTATTGGGACCCAAACCGGGTCCGAAAATACCTTTAAATCAATTGACAAAATTACTCCTTTTGATGAGTTTCATACCTTTCGGTTTTTAAGGGTTTAAAATTTTTTCCCTTTTTACAGTAAAACCTTTTGCTTTGAAACCCCTATTTCCTTTAAAAAACCCCCAAATTTATTTTCCCCGTAACATTTTAAAAAAACAATTGTGTTTTTTCCCAAACCTTTTCAAAACTGTTGATGAACTTTTTTTTTTATTTACCCAAATTTTTGGTTTTTTAAAATTAGATTAGATTAGATTATTTGAGCGGAGATGGCAAAAATGACCTCCACCACTGAAACCCTTGCCAGATTTATTGTGGTTTCTCCTATCGTTCTTTAGAGTACCTTGTCCAGGCCCGTCTTCTTAACTAGACTCCAGAGTCTTGGCACTGACCACTCCATATATCTTGCCAGTTTTGGCTTTTTTCCCCACCAAGCCTAGTAAACCTAAGCCTACATATGCTTCACAGTGGCACCACACATGTACGGCTGTTTCTTCAACCTCCTGGCAGAACCTACACAGGCTATCCTCTACCAGGCCTATTCTTTCCAGGTGCTTGTTGAGTTTGCAATGTCCTGTTAGTTGACCTACCCTTATCCTTCGACTTTACGACTGTGGCTCTGGGTCCGAGGTAAACTTAGCCGAGCAGGTCTTAATGGAAAAACTTTGCCTGTCGTTGTCCTGGTGTTTGTAACCACCAGCTTTGAAACTCTCTGTCTACCAGCTCTTAATAGATGCTTTAAGGAGGCCTGCCGAGATTCCACAGAATGGCTCAGGGCCTATCATTTCCATGGCTGATCCTTTTTTGGTAGGTCGTCGGGCCCCTTTTGTTACCCCGAGTGGCCCTCGTGGCCTGGTACCCAGGCTACCGTAAGTTTGTTTGCCAAGCTGACTTTATCCAGGGCCCGATACAGTCCCCCCCTAGTTTGGAATTAACTTTTGGAGAACTGATGGGCCCTGAAGGCCCCTTGGCTGTCTGAGAAATGACGATGTTTTTCCTTTACTCCTTTTTCTTTAATCAGCACAGCACAATGCATTATTGCTGCGATTTCCGCTTGGAAAACCGTGGCGTGCTGACCAAGACTTAAGGTTATCTTTTCTCCAGGCTTGTCTCCATAGATGCCAGCTCCTTCTCCCTTGTTGGTCTTGGAGCCATCAGTATACCAGATAGGATCGCGTAACGTTACAACCAACATTGTCCGTATCTTCTATATCTTTAATTGTTCAAGTGCATAATTTTGCACGCCGACATACACCATTTAGCCTATACTACTTTTATTAAGAGAAAGTGCTTCTTTGAGAA
>JAHBCN010018100.1:0-17414 GCA_019359885.1 Listronotus oregonensis
TTAAGATTATTATTCACATATAATACTTAAATATAAAATACAAGAAGTTTAGTAAGTGGCATTAAGAGCTAAATAGTTGCACCGGAAGGGCCTAGGAAGTAAGGTTAGAATAGTAAGTATATATTTTTAAATATAATTATTTGATTATTAAAGACTACACATCCTAAATTTATAAAATAAGAGGGGGGTAACCAAGAGTATATACAACACCCTTTGTCACCAAATACAATATAATACAGATCTTCGACTTTTTTGTTAGTGTATTTCCTAAACATAAGTGTCTTATTATAAAAAGGTTTTAAAAGATATATTTTCATATGAGTGTTGTATCTTACAACCAGTGGTTTGTCTACCCTACCAATATAATTAAAGAAGGTAGATCATAATGCTAATAGAGAACTTTGGGTAAAAAAAAAATCCTTTGGTCTGAAGCCGTCATATGTTGGAAAAGCAGCAACAAAAATTATGACTATTAAGATTTGAAGAATTACCCTTCGTAGGCTCGGTTAAATAGAGGTGAGTATTCGGAAAAGTCAAGAAAATGTCAACATGTAAATAGAGTCGCAAACTATCTGCCTTTTGTAACTGAACTGGATTACATAGGTATTATTTAAATTATAAATGCTCACAAGTTGAACAACTCAATAATATATCTATCAATGTTTACCTCGATGATGGACAAGTTTATAAAAATAAAGCAAAAATAGTATTAAAGTTCAAGTCCAGAATTTCCAGAACCTGAATCTCAGAATACATATAACGATAATTATGAAAGAAACAGTGACACACACGAAAATGTGACAGATCTTTTTGAGAGGTCGCTCCAAATTAATGCTACAGTTTGTTAAGTTAATAAAATAATTAGAATGTGTTAATTAAGGTAAGAGATAAAAAGTTACACATTATTTGGCCTATTACCAAGGGAAAATACTTAGTATATAGGAGATTTAGACTCATAACTCATTAAAAATTATTTTTATTATTTACATATATAGTCCTTAAGATTATTATTCACATATAATACTTAAATATAAAATACAAGAAGTTTAGTAAGTGGCATTAAGAGCTAAATAGTTGCACCGGAAGGGCCTAGGAAGTAAGGTTAGAATAGTAAGTATATATTTTTAAATATAATTATTTGATTATTAAAGACTACACATCCTAAATTTATTATATATCAATTATTTACAAACCGGTAAAAACAAGAGGGGGGGTAACCAAGAGTATATACAACACCCTTTGTCACCAAATACAATATAATACAGATCTTCGACTTTTTTGTAAGTGTATTTCCTAAACATAAGTGTCTTATTATAAAAAGGTTTTAAAAGATATATTTTCATATGAGTGTTGTATCTTACAACCAGTGGTTTGTCTACCCTACCAATATAATTAAAGAAGGTAGATCATAATGCTAATAGAGAACTTTGGGTAAAAAAAAATCCTTTGGTCTGAAGCCGTCATATGTTGGAAAAGCAGCAACAAAAATTATGACTATTAAGATTTGAAGAATTACCCTTCGTAGGCTCGGTTAAATAGAGGTGAGTATTCGGAAAAGTCAAGAAAATGTCAACATGTAAATAGAGTCGCAAACTATCTGCCTTTTGTAACTGAACTGGATTCCATAGGTATTATTTAAATTATAAATGCTCACAAGTTGAACAACTCCATAATATATCTATCAATGTTTACCTCGATGATGGACAAGTTTATAAAAATAAAGCAAAAATAGTATTAAAGTTCAAGTCCAGAATTTCCAGAACCTGAATCTCAGAATACATATAACGATAATTATGAAAGAAACAGTGACACACACGAAAATGTGACAGATCTTTTGAGAGGTCGCTCCAAATTAATGCTACAGTTTGTTAAGTTAATACAATTAGAATGTGTTAATTAAGGTCTATTGACACCAAAAATTTGAGTAATGGTTTTGCACAGACAAAACGAATTGAATATAGACCTTCAAACGATCTACATAGTGTTCAAAGCATAAATGATGTAGTACAAAACATAGATATTAAGTTGAATAATACCGTACCAAAGTTACATATCACTACCAATATTTCTAAGTACGCCACTGTACATTGACGACATTTTTAAAAATTCTAAAATATTACCAAAACATATACGGGGAACTGTATTATACCCAGCTAAAATTAATATCAATCTCACATCATCGTATCCGGACCCTAATAAAGTTTTTAACCTTGAAGGAATACAGTTTCCGATGACAATAGGGCAAATTTCGCGCTTTGAAAGACAAAATAATTTATCCATTGAACAACATCCAGTTTCTAGGTAGTAGCTTAGACAAGCTAGCAGCAAATTTAAAATCAGATCAATGTCGCGAAGTTAGGAGATATTACCCTGATGATGATGACGAATTTCGGTTAATTCGACAGAAGAGTGTTTTCCTATATTCTTACGCAAATTCAATTTAAAAAACATAAGGAGAAGGTACCATTCATTATTTATGCTGATGCAGAATATCTGTTACTCCCTGTAGAAGATGATACATCTAAAAATACCCATAAGACACACAATCATGTACCATACAGCGTTGGATATTATGTTAAATGCAGTTATGATGACAGTCTATCATTTTATAAAACCTACACTGGGCCGGACTGCATGGAATGGTTTGTACGTGAGCTATAACAGTTTGCCGAAGATGTGGAAACTGTTTTTATGTGATTTACCTATGGAAGTGTTATCTGTAAAACAAACAAGATTACTTGAAACAGCTACTATGGATCATCAGGTGCTACCGATGAAGATGAATAATAAACTGATGTTTGTGCTCTGCCGAACTTGTGGAGAAAATATGTACCAGATATCAAACGAGTTAAAACCTGCAAAATAAATGATGAATCATAGTGTTAAAATCGACAAATGAGTCATGAGATTGTATGCGAGATAAAGCTTGTTAATGTATCAATAATAATATTACTCACCACTATCTTTTTCCGAAAACTCCAAGGCCTTCTTGTCCACGATGGAAACAAATTGTGCAAACAGCTCCTCCAGGTCCGTATTCCCGTTCACCACCCGAAACTTGGTGTTGAAGGACTTGACCTCAGCCACTTCTTTTGCCTGCAGGAGGAAGCGTCCGAAAAGCTCCACACCGACCTTCAGGCTTTCCCAATTTTGAAGCTGCTTCCCCACCAACTTGACGAAATTGGTATTAAGGTTTTCCATAAATCTTTTCACGTTGGTGGGGTCCTCATTAGATGTTAATCGGTATGTCGCAATTCGGCTCCTAAACGATGTCCTAATTAACTGGATTCCAGCTTCCTCCTGCTCCACGCAACATTTGGTCTTATGTTGAAGGGTGCGCAAATGCCCTGGATACTTGGATAAAGACACATCCATATTGCACACCCTGCAATGCTTAGTAGGCTGCTGTAGATGTCGATGGTTCTGTAAAAATAATAATTAATTAGTTTACCTATTTAAATGTTAAAAAATAATTTATAAAATACAGTTAGAAATATTTTACACTTACCATCTCGGAGGTCAAGTCTTGCTTTCTTAGACGTCACGGTTATGGGGCTTCAGCTTGTCTTTTGGGGGCTGGATGTTTCTCACGGTGATGGCGTTGGAGAGCCCCGGACTTGTAAATAGCCCCACACTTGTCACAAATCTTGACTGCTGCTCGACAATCGCCGTGACGTTTAAGATGATCCTTGCGGGTAAATGTACGGGAACAATATTCGCACTGGAACATGATCTGTAAAAACAAACGATTGTAAGTGTTAAATAAAAGCCTGGTTCTCCTAAAAGGGGTTTATGCTAATATTTATACAGCTATTATATGTATTTTTATCATCTTAAATCATAATAAAAAGAATTATTTTAATCTATTAATAAATAAACAAGTTATGGATTGCAATGTCAAAAGGGCTTTATACAAATAATAATTTTAGTCGGTTAATAAATATATTTTAAAACCTAAAATCATATAGAAAAAGAATTATTGTGATTGATTGGTAAATAAGAAAGTTGTTCCTAGTTTTGACAAAAGGGCTTTATGTAAATAATAAATTTTCTCAAGTTAAATGGGTATTTTATCACCCTAAATCGTATAAAACAAGAATTATGTTATTTGGATAATAAATAAAAAAGTTATACATAGTATTGTCAAAAGGGCATTATGCTAAGGGTTTCTTTACCCAACTAATATGTGTATTTTAATATTCTAAAACATTTAGTGAAAGAATGGTGTTGATTCGATAATTAGGAACTGAGTTATAAGCGAAAAACATATAAGGACCTTTGAAAAAGGTGCGCAGATGATTAAAAGTCATTTTTTGAAGAAACTGTTAGAAAAAAACTTGCGCAAATAGCGGGAAAAGTGGCTTCGCCATCCCGACTGATAACGATCTTTCATAAAATGATATTTTTAAAAAAAGTTTTTTGACACTTGGATATATTAAAAAATATAATATTTTTTGAAAAACATGTAAAATGGTTATTATTAATAGGTTTTCGATAAATTTTAATATTAATACAAGTAATATGTATAGCTGATGTAAAAAACATCTAAAAATAATTTTAAAACGGTTTTACACTGTTTGCCGGCGATACATGTACTATCTAGTTATTTTAGGGAAATATTCAGTGTTTAACAATATTATTCTAATAAATTTTGATATTAAGTAATAAAAATACGAACTTGTATTTAACTATGTATAATTATAAGGAAAAATGGTTTTTAAGTAATAAAACTAAGTACTTACGATTGGTAAGTAGTTTTTGAGTCTTATTAATTTCATATATTATTGCAAAATGGGTATTATTAATAAATTTTTTGATGCTTTTTAATATTAATAAGTAATGTATAACTAAAATAAAAATACATTCAAAAATAATAGTTTTAAAGATTTAACGGGTGTTTGTTATAATTTTAATAAATAAATTACTAACACTAATAAAAATAAGAACTTGTATTTAACTATGTGTAATTATAAGGAAAAATAGGTTTTAAGCAATAAATAAAACTATGTACTTACGATTGTAAAATAAAAACAACTTTTCACAAAAAATAACACACAAAGTTTAAAAAGTTCAAAATTCACACAGAAGAGAACACCGTTCAAGACGACTGTAGCTAACGATATGTTGTTTTTAATCGTATCTTCAGCTATTTATACTCGCGAACATGTGTTCTAGAATTTTCGTTGTGAAATAATATTTTAATTGTCAACAGGATACTGTTTCCGTTTTGATGTGATAGGAATTTTAATTATCGGCGTTGTGGTTAGTTGTGGAATAATATTTTAATTGCCAACAGGAAGCTGTTTCCGTTTTGATGCGATAAGAATTTTACTTATCTGTTTGTTATTTCTGTTGTGAATACTACACGCGTGGACTTGTTAAATATTATTTTCTAACGAATATTTAACCTTATTTAATAATTTTATTTTTAATAGCTGCTATAGTTATCCATAGGCGCACCAAATAAATTTATTAAGTGTTCTTTTTAATAATAATATTAATATTCTATATAAAGCCTTTTGAAAGTTTAGAATTTAACTCTTAAGGCTCTTCACCCCGCGCCTAAGCCCTAGGTCTGCACCCTGGGCCCGCCGCTTAAGCGTAGGGGGGCCCCGCATGTTAGGTTAGACATTTGACAAGTGACATTTGATCGCCGCCATTATTTTAATGCCTGCGTAAGACCCTAAGATACATCTCATCCACGTATGCAGGTTCTAAGTCACGTGGTTCGCGAAATATGACAGTTGACAGGTGGCATTTGACAGCTGACAGGCGCCATTATTTTAATACCTGTGTAAGTCGCTAAAATAAACATATTAGACCTACGTGTAAGCCTAATGTTAAAGCATGAAGCCCACAATGATCAATTTACTATAGGGTTACCGTCCTAATCGCTAATTAATGAATTTCGTCGATTTTTAAACAGCTGTGGCGCCTTTATGGTTAAAGATGACGTCATGCGGTTTTCGCTATTCGATAGGTACAACGTTTCGCTAATTTTAAAAAATTTAAACCGCTCGTCTTAGACCCATCATCAGGGTTAAATAACGATTTTAGTCGATAGCGCCCGAACGGTATAACCTAAAATTTCCAAGTTTGCGCAAATTAATATTAGGTCTTAGCACAAGTATCCTACGCGTAACGGCCTTTTTCCAAATCACATGGCTTTTGACATATGACAGGTGATAGGTGACATTTGACATTTGACAGGTGACATTTGACAGATAGTATTGGCCACGCCCTAAATAACGCGTCACACAAGATTCCTAAATATTTAATTACGTCAGAGATATTAAGATGATAAGCTCCACCGGTGGACGGTGGTTGCAGAACTGTCATATTCTCCCTACTTATGTTAATTTTACTTTTTAGATTCTATTCTTCCCGCCTCGTCCTTCGACTACGATATTCGTACAGGTTCCTTCCCATGGAGAGGAGACGGTCAGGATGGAGGCGTAGGCGTCTCCTCACTGGAGAAACCCTTTGGGGGACCACTTGCGGTTCTTCGCCCACGGACGATTGTGGCGATATTGTTATGGTGGTGGCCGTGGATACGGATGGTGAAACGGCTGCTGCCACAATTTCAGGCACGGGCGGAGCCTGTACGGATACGGCCTGCAACGGGAAGCTTTGTCGGGGAGATGGAATATCCGCTGCTGGTACTTCGTCGTATATCGAGGTGATTATGGATGAAATATTTGCATTGGGTGAAGAAAAATTATTATTTTGAATATTATTAACATTATCTGTGTTATTTATTGCCGAAGAATGGGCGACAGGAATTGAAAAATCTAAATTATTTAAATCTGAAATATTGCAAGAAGAAGAGGAAGGAGACTTATTTAAGACATTCATTAATTCATTATTTTTAATTGTAACATTATTTGCAGGTTGGTCTTCGGCCAGGATGGCCTCGCAGAACTGCCGTAGAGAGTATGCAGAAGAAGTGGAAGGGGAGGCGGAAGCTGAAGCCGAAGCAGAAGCAGCAGCAGCAGCAACTTGATCTTCGTTGGGTAAAGTAAGTCGACGTTTAGAAAATATAACAGGGGATAAAGTAGGTTGACGTCTACAGGGTATAACAGGGGATAAACGAGCCTTAGCCATGTACTCATTCCTGTTTACAATTTCAGATACACTGCCACTGCCACTGCTACTGCTACTGCTATGGGAGGAGGGCCGCAGATCATCTAGTTGGCCACGTTCCACCGGACACTCCGGTCTGACAGGAGAGAAAGTAAGTTGACGTCTACAGGGTATAACAGGGGATAAACGACCCTTAGCGATGTACTCATTCCTGTTTACAATTTCAGATACACTGTCACTATCATCAGCAGGATCAGCGGTGATGGTGCTGCTGCCAATTGAAGAAGAAGAAGAATGTGCTGAAGGGATCTGCGGAGAAGACCTACTGCTGCTGCTGCTGTCGCCGCCATCTTCCGCCGCTTCTTCCACTGCCTGAATAGGAGGAATCAAATGCCTGTGCATCCGCAACAGCTGGTAAAATTTTACGGCGTTTTTTCTATTGCGGTGACAGGAGGGATATCCTGTTATGTCTCCGAATATCTCTCTGCAAAGTTGGTGCCACGTGCTGGGATCTGCGTTCACCACTGCTTCACAAAGTGATTTCCAGTTTTCTATAACTTTGTCTCTACTTTGTCTATATATTAGGTAGTGAGTGGGGTGTCTCAACACCACTTGCTCTAGGCTCGTGCAATTAGCCACACAAGCTAAAAAAAAATTATTATAAAAAATCGATAAAATTTAACGACTTATTAGAAATAATACCTCTCACGTTTTGCCAATTTTCCATGTCAATGCAATGACTGAATAAGGATAAAATTTAAATCTCAAAATGCTATCTGAAAAAAAAACATTTATTTAGGAGGTTGCAAATTTTATTATATTTTCTCCGTTCATTATTACCTGTGTCGCCGTCGCCGCCACTGCCTACGATTATAGAAAGGCAGGGAAAATTTTATTTTTATGTAAATACGTTAATATGCATGCTAGGTAGGTTATAAAAATAATAAGAATTTGTATTTAATTTTTCGTTTCATATTTTTTTTTACTTTTAATAGAATTATTTTTTTTTTATAGAATATATTTAATAGATTTTTTTTTCAAGTAGAAATAGTTAGTTATTTAGTTTGTTTTTTCGTTCGTTAGTTAGTTAGTGAGTTAGAGTTTAAATTTATTTATTTTTTTTACAGATTTTATTTTTGTTTTACGATTTTTTTAAATAGTTAGTTTGTTAGTTAGTTAGATAGTTAGTTAGGTTGTTTGTTTGTTTGTTACTTTGTTTTGTTTAGTTAGAAAAGTAGTTATTTAACCTAATATCATAGCTTAGGTTTTTCCAATAATAATAATAATAATAATAATAATAATAAATTAAAAAATAAAAAAATTAAAAATCGACCGTGCAGGCGTTTTACGGAGGAACATTCAGTAGGTTAACATCATCTATGAAAGGATCGAAAATTCTTTTAGCTGTACGGGTAAAATCTTCCGTAGCGTGGATAATTTCTAAACGCGTTAATAGAGCCTCATCTATATTTTGTGGTTCGTGATTTGCAATCATTATAATAGGACCTCTAAATTCAAAAGTTATAGGAGGTCTACCCTTTTTGTCCACGGTTACGGTGGCACCTTCTAAAAGCCGTTTTAAAATACCATGGCTATAATGAAAAAAACTCATTTCTTCAAATATCATTATTTTATGAAAAGTTGGATCAAAATTATTAAAAGCAAATCGATCTTGACATGGCCAAAAAATTACTCTTTCCCATTGGGCAAAGTGAGCGCCCAAAAGGTGATTTTTAATAAATGTACTTTTTCCCATAAAGGGATCGCCCCATAAATAAAGTTGTTTTAAACGGGCAGGTAGTGGGTAAGAAATTATACTAAAAAACCACTTTTGCACGTCAAATGCCCATTGGCAATTATACGTTTGAAGGGGAATTTCAAATGGTGGTAGTTCTTTTAAAAATATTTTTTTCTTAAAATCATTAAAAAAATTTTCTAAATATACGCCATATTTTGGATAAAGTTCAAAAATTAGTTTATCAGTTAAATTAAAAAATTGATGTGTTTTGCAATAATCAGTTAAACGATATAGGGGACTGAGATGTGAAATTGGAATATTAAAAGAAAGTAATTCTGTGTCCTCTTTGGAAATATATAATAAAGTTGCTTTAGCATTTCTAACTGATTGTATATCGTTATTGTTAATATATTTTAAGTTATGATATTGTCTTAATTCATTTAAAAAACAAGGTTTATTAAATTTGACATAACAGTGTATATGAGCGTAAAATTCAGCCTCCACTCCGAAAGGTTCTACGGCTATGAGATACTGCTCTATATACTGTCTGTCGTTCGCGCGGGCGGCGTTACGGTCTATTACAATATTTTGGAAATCTGGTAAAACTAAAAGATGTTGAGGAACATCATCTGGATATTCCCCTTTAAACGGAAAATGACTTAAAATTTTTTTATATGTTTCCCTGATATTAGGATCACCAAAAAAATCTAGATGAGTAAAAGGAATGGTTATGAAAAATTCTGTGCTGCTCCTCCGTACAGCGCCGGCACGATTATTTGGAGGCCTTCCTCTTCCTCTTCCCCTAGCCGCAGCAGGGGCACCGGGTTGTTGGTTGCCGGGAGGGGCTGGACCTGGACCTGGACCAGGAACAGGAACAGGAATACCGACAGCAGCAGGCACAGGAATAACCCCAGGTGCAGGGACATTATTTACGACATTGCCTCTTCCTGGTGGCCTTCCTCGACCCCTTCTGACCGGTACATTATTTGGCGCAGGGGGGGGAGGATTATTATTATTATTATTATTTTGTGGTGGTGGCGGCGGCGGAAGATGATTATTATTAGGAAACATATTTTTTTTTAAGTTTGAAAAATTTACTACAAATTATTATTTATTTTATATTATTTGAATTTGGAAAAAATTAAAAAACAATTAATTTTAGAAAAAATTTTAGATAAATCAATTTTAATTTCTTACTTCGCCGTTTAGATCTTCATAACGGTTATGTATTGTACACTTACTAAAATATCGCGACCGCGTAACCTCACTACCGTTCCAATAATCGTACAAGTTCTTAATGGTGAATCGATGACCATTCATAGGCAAGGGTCCTTTAATGATCACTAAAATATCATAAGCCAAATTGTGATCTCTTAACCCATTTAAATAAAAAAAAGATAAAATTTGCACTCTCTCCCGATAAGTGAATGAAGAGGAACAGACAGCTTCTTTAATATAAGGTGGCCATATATTATAAGGTCCTACTATATCCTGTAATGTCCAAATTTTATCGTCTAAAAGAGAAAATATTACACATGAACCTATCAGTTTTATAATAATTTTTTGATACGCACCGATACAAGTCTACCCTTATTTTTTTCATTATTTTTCAATTAATTTTTGTATCTACGTATCGCTATATAGACTTTGTATGTGGACATTTACAATAACAACAAATTTTTCTTACCAAAATGGGGATTTATATCGTTTATATAGAGGTTAAAATTAACCGCCATAATTTTTGTTTTATCTGTAAAAAATTTTTTTATAACAATTTACTATAAATTTATACAAACTCTGAAAGCAAATAAAGCATTATAGATATTAATTTGATTTTTCCGCGTTAGTCGATACTAAAATTAAAATCAGGAAAATAAACTTAAACTGGTAAAACCAAACAAAACTTTTTTCAAGTTAGCCTAAAAATCATTAAACATAAAAGAGTATACTTATATGTTTTTAGGAAACATGGTAATCTCTAAAACAGTTCTCAACACAGAGGGCGGGTTGTTCGTCACACATTGGACAATAATAGCGTGTTTCGCGTCGTTTTTTATTTCTTGTACAGACTCTACATGGTTTTGTTGGCCTTGTTTTTTTTTCTGTTGGCGGGAGAGCTTCTAAATAATGAAAATCATCTTTTTTCTGCTTTTTTCTTGTATCTGGTAACCTTCAATCAACGTTGCTATAAACTCTTCCCTAAACTGTAGAGAATCCATTTTCGAACCTGTTATCTGTCGGTGCAAAATGTACGCATTATGAATATAGATTTCAAAGATATGTATTGCTAACTTTTCGAACCATCTCACAGTTTTTCGTAAACATGAATAATATGAAAGCATTTGATCTGATCGATCGACTCCCGACATTCCGTTATTATAATCAATAACAATATTAGGTTTTAGGCTCTTCTTTCCATTACGGTGGGAAAATTCTACCATATCTACTCTATGTTTATTTGAAATAACGAGGACATCTCGCTTATCTTTCTACTTACAAACGACTACAGATTTATTTCTCTTCCACGTAAGCTGACCTTTTTTTAGCTTTTGATTTACTACGCATTTAGGATTTCCTTTTCTGTTCCTTCGTAGCGTACCACAAACATAAGTTTTTCTATTCGTTAACAGGTGGGTAAGTCCTACTGAATTATAAAAATTATCCATATATAGCACATATCCTTTGTCGAGATAATCTTCCGTTAGATATAAAACAACCCCATCAGTATGTTTAGTATCTATATCTAATGATTCGGATTTTCCACAATAAACTTTAATTTTTTGAACCAGACCATTAGATTCGCATAATTTATATAACTTGATACCATATTTGTGTTTTTTGTTTTTTATGTACTGACGGAAAAAGAGCCTTCCGCGCCAGAGCATCATTGATTCGTCAAAACAGGTATTTTTTTGCGGTATATAATTTTCACCCATAACTTTGTTGAAATGGGTTAAAACTGGATGCACTTTGTATAATCTGTCATCATTAGACACAGAATTATCCGCAAAGTGAAGAAAGCGTAACAATAGCTGAAACCTGTTTCTGCTCATAATAGAACGCCAAAATGGCACATTATAAAAAGGTTTTGTATTCCAATAACATGAAATTTTGGGAAGTGAAAAGGGTCCCATGTGAAATAATAGTCCCAAAAATTGTTTTATTTCCAAAATGTTGGTATCCTTCCATGCAAACTGCCTTGAACTTTTTTTTGGCGTTTTTTTTACTAATTCTTGCTGCGCATATAAGTTAGTTTGAGTTACTAACACGTTCAAAAAATCCTCAGAAAGAAACAAGTCTACTAAAGTTTGTACACCAAAATTAGTAAGGTCTATTTTCAAACCTGCATTTTCTGTATACAAAAATTCCGGAGGGTCTTCATGTATGTCAATCCATTCATCCTCCTCACTGCCAGGCACTATGGTTAGTTGAGCTGGTGTATTTGGTTGCAATGGCTCAGATGATATATTCGCATCCCCGTCACCGCCAAAAAGGTCTTCAGCTTCCAGTTCATCACTCACATAATCACTTAAGCCACTTGAGCTTCCTGAACTTTCTTCCACACAAGGAATGTCATCGAACTCCGAATCACTCATGTTAACATATTCTTCGAATTCTTTGTCGGTAAGTCTTCTTTTATTTGCCATTTTGGAATTAAAAGTACTCAAAATTCGTAAAAATAACAACAACTACTGAAATTCCCAATGAACTAAAATTGGAAACAAACTAAACGACCAGTCTATTGAAACACATAGCTTGCACTAAACGTGTTTATGTCGTTTTGCGCGACCTTTGTCGATTCAGGCGGCGCATTATCCCTACCTACGACTATCGCCTGACTCTACGGCTTAACTCGTAGTTGGCGCCTAGAGTTAACTTTTGTATGAAAGTGCCAAATACTAGATAACTCGTAGAGTACTTTTTTCTTAAAAATATGCCTTTCTCAAAAATATTTTCATAATGTATATGCTAGATGGACCAATTTAAGCCCAAAAATCGCAATAACTAATACTGGCCCTGAGGGCCCATTTCGAGCTATGCCCTCTGGCAGCGAACGTGTTAAAAACATCATTTTCTTCTCCTTCCTGCAACTGGGATCGTGGATACGGCCTCATTAAATATTCTGTCAAAGGGAAAGCTTCATCTCCAAGAAAAACGAAAGGAACTTTGACTGCTGAACCAGGCAAATATGTTTCTTCTGGTAGCCTTTTTTTTTCCTGACTCAATTGCTTGTCGAAAGGAGCAGTTTTCAAAAACACCTGCATCATTTTCTTTGCCATAAGATCCCACATCTACCATAACGAATTTACAATTGGCATCTGTGACTGCAAGAAGTCCTACGGAAAAAAAGTTTTTGTAACAATAATACATAGAGCCGGATTTTTGAGGCCTTTTAATTCTTATGTGCTTCCCATCTATACATCCGATACAATTCGGAAATTGCCACTTATTCCAAAAAGCATCAGATACCTTTTTGAAATCTGCCTCGGTAGGCTCTGCCATATGTATTACTACCAACTTTCTGCAAATTGCCTGACATATTTCAACTACTATAGTAGCTACAGCACTCTTTGAAATCCTGAAGCTGTACGCTAGTTGCCGAAAAGGCATACCTGTTGCCAAATACCTGAAACAAAAAACGAAATTAACTTGTTTTGCTTTTCGGAATGATTAAACAATCTTTATACAATAAATTGATATTGTTATTTTTTTAATAATATGTGTTATTTTATTTGAAAATATCTTTCCAGAAGACGCAGTTAAGACAAAGTGGAAGAACCTGCGTGATAATTTCCGGAAAGAATTTAAAAAAATTCCAAAGGGCCGTTCGGGTGATGATAGTGAACAAGCCCCTATCTACCAGGGATCATGGGCACACTTTAATTCAATGCTATTTCTTAAATCCCTATTTACACCTAGAAACACACAAAGCAACATTAAACTTTCCCAAAATATAGAGTTAGAAGATCAGCAAGATAATTCTCTGCCGCAAATGAACAAATTTCTCAAAGTGAGGAGAATCAGAGGCCAAAAACGCCCCAACAGATACAGCAGAAGGATATCGATAATGAATCGTCTGATAAAAGTGAAGTATTAAAACCAATTGAAATACGTAGAAAACGTAAGGTCCAAAATAATCCTACTAACTTCGAACAAGAAATGTTAAATATTGGACGAAAGAAAATTGAGTTATTAAACAAAAGTCATATTGAAGATGATGAGGACATAAATTTCTTTAAGTCTCTACTTCCTCATGTGAGACTTCTTCCTTCCTTAAATAAGTTAACGTTTCGTAGTGCAGTTCAAAATTTATTAATTAATGAAATTACTAAAGTTCAAACTCAGCAAAATTTAACTCAGCAGATACAAAGACCAGTTCAACCTGACGCAACAGGCACTTCTTACATATCTTCACCATACCCTTCGCCAGCAGTTACATATAAGTAGAGGATGGGGCCCTTGAGTAGGGAGGCCTTTTGGGGCCCTTGGGTAGGGTCGGTCTTATCAGGCCAAGAAAGAGGCGCGCTTCGGCAAACCTCGGGTTACGTCATCCGGCAATCGTCGGCGCTACATCATCGGCGTTACGTCATCGGCGTTACGTGGTTAAGTAGACGTCCTCAGGTCAAGTGGTCATTTTACGCCGCCGCCATTTTGAAAATAAAAACCACTGGGATTTGAATCGGGGATAATTCCGTGACGAAGCACCTCGTCCCAACGCCTAATCCATGGACCCACGAGGGCATATTGATTATTAATGTTAAATAGTAGAAGAGATAATTGCATGTGTATGCCCTCTCGTTAGTTAAAATATTAGTCAATAAACCAGTCGTTTAGTTAATATATGGTGCGCTGTGTAGTATCTGGTGGGCAAAATTATAACGATGATTGATTATTTGGTTACTAATAGTAAAGCTGATTTCGTTAAAAATTGCCAAGAATTACGATATATTATTAGTTAAATTGTGCATGCTTAACTTGGTGCTGTAGTTTAAGGTATAACTTGATAAGTAATTAGATCTGATGATGATTAACAAAATTGAAAGTACGTATTGTTTGAAAAGAAGTAGGATAGATACGGCATCAGTCTTAATTATATATGAGTTAAAAACATAGCGTAACAACCTATTATTGGTGTAATAGAGTAATATGACCATGCTAACTGTTATTAAAGCTGTTTATTTATCTAAGAAGGGTCAGTAATTATTATGAAAAAAGCTAGTGTTCAAAGGTCATATTTCCTAGGTATAAATACTTTAAATACTATCAGTTTAAAACCATTTATTTATTATTAATTAATATTACGTTAAAGGTAATAATGTATAGAGCCTTCCGCGCCAGAGCATCATTGATTCGTCAAAACAGGTATTTTTTTGCGGTATATAATTTTCACCCATAACTTTGTTGAAATGGGTTAAAACTGGATGCACTTTGTATAATCTGTCATCATTAGACACAGAATTATCCGCAAAGTGAAGAAAGCGTAACAATAGCTGAAACCTGTTTCTGCTCATAATAGAACGCCAAAATCGCACATTATAAAAAGGTTTTGTATTCCAATAACATGAAATTTTGGGAAGTGAAAAGGGTCCCATGTGAAATAATAGTCCCAAAATTGTTTTATTTCCAAAATGTTGGTATCCTTCCATGCAAACTGCCTTGAACTTTTTTTTGGCGTTTTTTTTACTAATTCTTGCTGCGCATATAAGTTAGTTTGAGTTACTAACACGTTCAAAAAATCCTCAGAAAGAAACAAGTCTACTAAAGTTTGTACACCAAAATTAGTAAGGTCTATTTTCAAACCTGCATTTTCTGTATACAAAAATTCCGGAGGGTCTTCATGTATGTCAATCCATTCATCCTCCTCACTGCCAGGCACTATGGTTAGTTGAGCTGGTGTATTTGGTTGCAATGGCTCAGATGATATATTCGCATCCCCGTCACCGCCAAAAAGGTCTTCAGCTTCCAGTTCATCACTCACATAATCACTTAAGCCACTTGAGCTTCCTGAACTTTCTTCCACACAAGGAATGTCATCGAACTCCGAATCACTCATGTTAACATATTCTTCGAATTCTTTGTCGGTAAGTCTTCTTTTATTTGCCATTTTGGAATTAAAAGTACTCAAAATTCGTAAAAATAACAACAACTACTGAAATTCCCAATGAACTAAAATTGGAAACAAACTAAACGACCAGTCTATTGAAACACATAGCTTGCACTAAACGTGTTTATGTCGTTTTGCGCGACCTTTGTCGATTCAGGCGGCGCATTATCCCTACCTACGACTATCGCCTGACTCTACGGCTTAACTCGTAGTTGGCGCCTAGAGTTAACTTTTGTATGAAAGTGCCAAATACTAGATAACTCGTAGAGTACTTTTTCTTAAAAATATGCCTTTCTCAAAAATATTTTCATAATGAATATGCTAGATGGACCAATTTAAGCCCAAAAATCGCAATAACTAATACTGGCCCTGAGGGCCCATTTCGAGCTATGCCCTCTGGCAGCGAACGTGTTAAAAACATCATTTTCTTCTCCTTCCTGCAACTGGGATCGTGGATACGGCCTCATTAAATATTCTGTCAAAGGAAAGCTTCATCTCCAAGAAAAACGAAAGGAACTTTGACTGCTGAACCAGGCAAATATGTTTCTTCTGGTAGCCTTTTTTTTTCCTGACTCAATTGCTTGTCGAAAGGAGCAGTTTTCAAAACACCTGCATCATTTTCTTGCCATAAGATCCCACATCTACCATAACGAATTTACAATTGGCATCTGTGACTGCAAGAAGTCCTACGGAAAAAAGTTTTTGTAACAATAATACATAGAGCCGGATTTTTGAGGCCTTTTAATTCTTATGTGCTTCCCATCTATACATCCGATACAATTCGGAAATTGCCACTTATTCCAAAAAGCATCAGATACCTTTTTGAAATCTGCCTCGGTAGGCTCTGCCATATGTATTACTACCAACTTTCTGCAAATTGCCTGACATATTTCAACTACTATAGTAGCTACAGCACTCTTTGAAATCCTGAAGCTGTACGCTAGTTGCCGAAAAGGCATACCTGTTGCCAAATACCTGAAACAAAAAACGAAATTAACTTGTTTTGCTTTTCGGAATGATTAAACAATCTTTATACAATAAATTGATATTGTTATTTTTTTAATAATATGTGTTATTTTATTTGAAAATATCTTTCCAGAAGACGCAGTTAAGACAAAGTGGAAGAACCTGCGTGATAATTTCCGGAAAGAATTTAAAAATTCCAAAGGGCCGTTCGGGTGATGATAGTGAACAAGCCCCTATCTACCAGGGATCATGGGCAACACTTTAATTCAATGCTATTTCTTAAATCCCTATTTACACCTAGAAACACACAAAGCAACATTAAACTTTCCCAAAATATAGAGTTAGAAGATCAGCAAGATAATTCTCTGCCGCAAATGAACAAATTTCTCAAAGTGAGGAGAATCAGAGGCCAAAATCGCCCCAACAGATACAGCAGAAGGATATCGATAATGAATCGTCTGATAAAAGTGAAGTATTAAAACCAATTGAAATACGTAGAAAACGTAAGGTCCAAAATAATCC
>JAHBCN010018101.1:0-17623 GCA_019359885.1 Listronotus oregonensis
GAATTATTTGTTAAAAAAAAGATATTTTAAATGTGGGGGTTTTTTAAGCTCCTTTTTAGTTGAATTAACACAACCTGTTTTTATACATTTAGTGACAGATAAAAAATTTTAAAAAAAGAATTATTTAAATTTTTTTTTGAAGGAAAAAATTAAAAAAAGAAATAAAAACTATATATGGTACAGAAAACAAACTTTTTATTCTAAACAGATAAAAATTTCCGAAAAATATTCAATAGGGTTTCTAATTCAAAGAAAAAGGTATTTAGAAATTTTTCGTCCTTTTTCTTTAAATTAATCAAACATTTGGTAGAAAGTTTGTACAAATAATTTACAACATTCTGATATAAGGTGTTAGATAATGTGACAAAGCTCGATATTCCAAAACCGTTTAATGGTGAAAACTGAATATACAAAATTAAGAAAAAGGCCAAATTTGAAATTTTTTCCTTTTTAAAAATTTTCTGAAGAATCCACTGCCACTCAAGAAATCTCCCTTATTTTTAGCTTTTAACCTAAAATAAAAAATTTGTGAAAAAAAATCCTTTTAAAAATAATCGCCACTTGTATATTATGCTGTAAAATTGTTTAACTGTCATAAAAAAACAATGGCAACGTAGATGCTTTTTAAATATAATTTTTTTTTTGAAAAAATGTCGTCATTATTATTCTTTTAGCATTGTGTTGCCCCTCCTCAAAACCGGAAGTGATATTTAAGATCCATTTGTATAAAAATTTTTCCCTATAGGATATAAAAAATATATTTTTTATTAATTTTTCCCCGTTACATTCATATCTTAGTTTTAAGAAGCACTTTACTAAGGTGCCATTTTTACAGTGTGGAACAAAAATAATATATTTCGGATTTTGAAAATTTTTGATCCACCCTGTAAGGGGCATCACAGATAGCTAATTTAAAACAAAACATTAGGAATATGAAAGTTATTTTCAGTTTATAACTTTTGTACGCCTTGACCATTGAGTCACAATCCTATTATTTTTGAAACATGTAATTAAATTTTACTCATTATTTTGTTAAAGAAATGTATAAAATAACAAAGTGATCCTTTTAATTATTATTTTATTAAAGAAACCTGTTTCTCATTAAATAATCGTCTTTTTAATTCTGCCATTTTTTTTGTCATTTTTTATAAATCCCTTTTTATATTAATAAAAAAATTAAAATAATTTTTTTAAAAAAAATTGCAGAAGTGAAGGTCTTGCAGGTCGGTTTGGTCTTGGAGTCTTGCTTTTCCCCGGTCTTGGTCTTGGTCTTGCATACCCCGGTCTTGGTCTTGTTCTTGCAAGCAAAAAGGGGTCTTGGTCTTGGCCCCGGCTTGGTTTTTCGCAAGACCAAGACCAAGACCGCAAGACCAAGACCGGTCTCGCTCATCACTAGAGGAAATTATGCAGAAAGTTGATAGAATCGTTTTGAATGATCGCCGGCTGAAGTTGGATGAGATAGCTGAGGCTATGGACATATCGAAAGAGCGAACTCACCATATTTTAGCTCAAGTTTTAGAGATGAGAAAACTATCTGCTCGATAGATGCCGCAATTGCCTACTCCAGAATTCATTCATATGACCATCTCAGAAGAGTGTTTGAGATTGTTTAAGCGTTTCTCAACTAAATTTCTTCGCTTATTTGTTACTGTCAATGAAACTTGATGCTGCAACTATACGCCAAAGACAAAATAACAATCAAGATAGTGGACAGCGAGGGGGAGGGGCGAACCGATTCCGAAGAAGACAAAGGCAGTTCCATCGGCAGGAAAGGTTTTGGCAACAATTCTTATGCAGCTTATTTATTAGATTTGGCTTCATCGGATTTTTATTTGTTTCCGAATTTTAAAAAAATCTTGCAAGTAAAAAATTTGCCTGGATGTAGACGTAATTACTGCCACAAACGCCTATTTGGTAGAACTTTAAATCAGCCTACAGCGATGGTATAAAGTCTCTTGAGCACTGATGGAATAAATGTATTAAGCTACACGAAGATCATTCAGTAAATTAATATTAGTTTTTAATCCATATTTTGCTGTCTTCTTACTTAGCCTAGAAACTTTTCATTTCATCCTCGTATAATGCCATTTTTTAAGCATGTGTAATTACGGTAATTGTGTTTAAATATATATGGCAATGTTGTACTTTTTCACGTTTATTTCCCTCACTGTATATGATCAAAAAAATCATCCCAAACAAAAACCCGAAAATAATAACTGCTAAAAAGTTATAAAAACAGTTATTGCCAGTCGAGTATACAGCTATTACATCCATAATGCATAAGGGGGGGGTGGAGGCGGTCGGAAAAACTACCCAGATACCCTTTGGTCAACAAAAGCTTGAGGTATAATTTTTTGCTAAAAAAGTGGGGGGGGAAAAAGGGAAAAATGTTACTATATCCGAGTGACGACAGCCGGGAAAAGGGCGCTGAGAGCGTCCCATATTAATGCAAATTGTTTTCCGGGCGTTTAAGTGCAGACCCTCAAGGATGGGTTTTGTTTTTGTAGATTAAAAATAAACTTTCCTTTTCTTTAGTAATAAAGATAACATGTTTACTTTATTTTTTTTATTCAACTACATTACTACATTCATTTTCCTATAATATAAAAATCCTTAAGGTTTACTTCAATTCTTTGATAAATCAGCTTATATAGCGGTTTGTGTCTTAATAGCTATTTATGCAACGAGAGCAAAAGGCACAACTTTTTTGCACGAAAGGTGAAAAAAGACCAAAATATAGGTATGTATATGAGTATTTTATTCTATATTGAGGAAAAGTGATACTTTTTATGGTGCGTTCGTGTTGAACACCTGAACAGAGTGCTGCAGATATGCTGTTTTTTCTTTAAATGTCGACAAATTAATGAAAAAACATCTCTTTTTAATATTAATAATTATTAAAGATAAGTGGGTTCGCAAGGCGGCTTAGACCGTTGTCGGTGAATAGTTGCTATAAAGCTGTTAGTGGACACAATAATATTTTTTTTTAAATTGCGTCTTGCATTGCGTTTTAATTCTGTATTGATAAGCAGTTTTGAGTAACAATTAATATTTAATTGAATACTAAATACAAATTTTAGTTTTTTTTTTTTTGGTTAAACAAATACTCAGATGTGGACGATTGTTTTGTTGTTTGTTTGTGTCTATGTTGCTATGGTAACACTTTTTCCTCCATCGGCTGGAAAGGAAAAAGTAAAGCTTTGCCGATCAACCAGATATCTAGCACACATCTTAATAGCAATATGGTTGCAAGAGTGCCCTTGGCCTCTGTCCATATATTCCAGTTCCAACACCGTCCTTGGTTTTGGAGCCGTCGGTGTACCAACAGATGTCAGCTCGAAGTAGGTCGGTCGTTTTTCGACTCCAGTCCTCCCTTTGTGGGTAGACTACACTGTAGGGCCGGTTGTAATTGTTGTCGTGGTACTGTTACACTGTAATTAATACAGGGTGTTCAAAAAATGCACTGCCAAATTTTAGAAAGTGATTTGTTATTGAAGAATATAAAAAAAGATTTTATAAATATAAGTCCCAAAATGCATAGTGTTTAAGACACAGGGTATTATACTTTTTTAAAGAATAGATTGTTTTTAATTATCCTAAATTCCCTGTAGCCAGGAGAAATTTTCTCCTGTCACCCACATAAAAGTTTCAATAAAAAGTTAAATTTTGAGTTAAAAATCTTGTAAGAAAGTTTGACATGGGATCCGTGAAGTCTGATACACTCGCGAGTACCATGAGTTGTAAAAACTCTTCTCTGTAAATAAAGTGACGTTTTTTCTAAAACGGATATAGCCTAAGAGCCAGTGACCGACTACCTGTATGTATTTGACTTGACCTGGATTTTTACACAGTCAGTCCTCTATACCTTCTATACATGGAATGGAGACTTACTAAGCCCAGCGTGGCTGTCTCTTGTGGTAATCAGGTGAGACAGGTATCGAAATTTGACTGATTTTGTATGTGTTTGACCGTCTGCCGTTTGAAAATTTTATATTATATCCTTCTTCTTCTTCTTCCCTGGGAGCCGTCTTTAACTACCGGAGGCAGCACAGCCTCATGGGCTTTTGTGCTATAAAAGACAATGGAGATTCATTGTCTTTTATATCAATCCTCCCATTAGTCTTGTTCCTTTAACAAGTCTGTATAACCCCGAGACTGATTGGTTGATATATTCCTGTGGGCTCATTTCCGGTTGCACAAATAATGCCTGTCTTTTTTGATTGTTGACATTCTGCAACTTGGGTCCCCATTGTATAAGCCTATCTTGTGTAGGTGTCCTTATAGGTTATCATGCCCTGTTAGTAACCCTACTGTTATGCGAAGTATTTTCCTACTTTGTCTGAGTAGTTCTTATATTATATTACTATTATTATTAAAAAATGACTATGGCAGACCATAATCGCGCGTACCAAAAAATATAAAACTTTACAAGTAATTCATTATTAAATTTACGAAAAAACGTTATTTTTTATGCAAAGTTCTGCATGGTCCAAAACCTTAAATTCAACCATCAGATGTCAAAATTTAGTAGTAATATAAGAGGTTTGTCAAAAAATGCGTATACGTAAGTAGGCGGCATATGAGAAAATGTTTTATTATTATTCTGACGAAAAAAAGTTATTTTTCTACTACTGTATAAATAAGAAAACTTTGTGGTCCTAGCAACGCGAATGATAACGAAAGAGAACCTTCGTGTTACCTGGTTGCTAAGCGTTGCTAGCTACGAAAGTAATATTTTCAGCGCCTGGACAAAAAAGTAAGAGTAAAAAAAGAAAATATGCTTGTGGGAAATATTAGGATTTATTTATAAAAAGTAACTAATTTATGACAAAATATTTTAAAAAGCTAGGTTAGGTATTAACATTAAAAGTAATTGTCAATTTGAGCAATTAGCAAAAGAAATTGGAGGAATAATACTTGAATTAAGAGTTTTTTAAAATTTTTGTTGGGGTATCGTTATCACCTTTAACTACGTTAATAATCATATTTTTCACTGTTACTTCATTAGAGGAAATATTGGTAGGAATTTTGTGTAAAATCTTCTTTGAAATTTCCACCTTATTACTATAGGATTCAGCAATATATCCCTCCGCAACAGAAGAAGACTTCCAACCTCCATGTTTTTTAAGTCCAAAATATCGACATCCGAAGCATTGGCAAGGAACGTAGTTGACGTTCTTCTAAAAGAATGGCCAGTGTATCTACTGATGTCTTCAAGCTTCAAAAACTTCGCAATTTCTTTAGGTACATTTGAAATAGTGTGCTTTCCAATTACTTGATTAACACATTTACCTCTTTCATAACGATACAATAAACGCTCATCTAGAGCATTCCTTGGTCTCAGCTTAATATATTCCTGTAGAAATCTGACATAAGGAACTCAGCCTTCATCGTTGGTTACTACAAAGTTTCTTTTAACTTTATTTTTAGACTCCACTATTTTTACTATAGCCACGTCATTTCTTATTTCTACATCACTTAGCTTCATTCTGTATATTTCGTCTGTCCGGCATGCCCCAACCACTCCCATAATGGCTATTACTTTCATTGCTAAGTAACTTTGATCAGGCGCGTTAAGTAAAAACTTTATGATTTCTTCTTTTTTAAAAATTTTTTTACTTTTTTGCCTCATAACCATCGTTTTTCCTTTTAATAAAAGCAACTAGTTTCTTGAACTCCGAAATATCTTGATTTTTGTTTACGGGGAAAATTTTTAACTTGAGCATGGAATATACAGACCAGAGGGTTGGTGGTGATAAAGACTCGGGTTTTTCTTGAAAATACGCCAACATCACATTCTCGTCAATCCGCCCCACATTTTTTGTAGCAAGCCATTCAGAAAACGAATTATATGTTTGATGGTACTTCTCTTTAGATTTGTCTGACAGAAGTGAGGCACACGCAAGGTCAGCTGCCTTTTGGATGCCATTTTCACATTCATTTAACATTTTAAAATGGGAATGGATTTATACTAAATTAACAATAATTCAAAATCTGACAAGTGCTGATGACAGACAAAGTCAACAATAAATGTGTTGCTAGGGATTAATTTTTAACAGGTAAAATTTCAAAATCTCTGATATTTCTATTAAAACATGATGTTAATGATTATTAAATTATGCGATACATAGAACAGTAGCAGAAAAATATAATACATTACACGATGCGAAAGGTTCGGGAGGTTTTAAATAGCCTCGGCTTCGCCTCGACCATTTAAAAACCACCTCACACCAAAAAGTAAACTTTCGCATCTTGTAATGTAAATAACTATTTTTATTAAAAGCTTGGCATGATTATTTCTAAACATCTATTTATAATAATTTTCGATATATTCAAACGTAAAGTACCTCATCCTGGAGTTTTTTTTTTTTTTTTGATAAACCTCGTATACGACTCTGGTAAATTTTAATATCTGATTGATGCATTTAAAGTTTTGGACCATGCAGAACTTTTTATAACGAATAATTTTTTTTGTAAACCTAATAATATTAGTCAGTAAATAAAGGGACAAAGCTGTAAATAAATTTATAGTTTTCCCTTGTGGCACAATTCGTAGATCTTCGGGGATGCTTTCGAGGAAAAAAAGTTTATTAATATTAACAGGGGGGAAAAAGGGGGGAAAAGGCCCTACAAGGCCCGAAAATGATTTCCCGCTAATATCTCCAAAATATGCGAATTGGAAATTTTTTTTTAAGGCAAAAAATAAAGACCGCCTTGTAATCTAAAAAAATAGTCCCTATAATTATTTTCAAAAATCATTTTTTTCGAGGGGCCGCCCTCTCCCTCCTAGAATGCCGCTATCTTCATGGACCCACTTATAAACGGGGGGAAAGAATTGCCATTACTCGGGCAAAAATGTATTTTTTTATCATTCAAAGGTTAAAAAGGGAAAAAAACCACCCATCATTGCATATGAGGGCCCATTTTGATTTTTTAGAATTTAAAAAAAAAAAGCTTAAATTTTTTTTTAAAAAATATTTGGGGAGTTCCTTTTAATTTTTAAGTTTTTTTAAAAATGGTTTGTTATTAACATTTCTTTTTTATAATAGACTTAGCAAGTGTTAAAAAATTTCTAGAAAAGTTCCTTCACCATCTTTCTTGCGTTTTGATAAAACATTGTTTTGCACAATTTTTTTACCGTTTAGCCATATCTATCCAGTTAAAATGTTAGGGTTTTTTTTGAGGGCCCGGGTTTTAAAAAAAATATTGGTGTTGAAAAAAAAATGAGGGGGACCATTTTTGTAATTTCAAGGTGATCCCTTTTTTTTTTAAAAAAAAATCTTAATTCCCTTTTTGCAGATATTCGGGGAAACTCAGCGGGTTTCACGTCGGAATCGTGATAAACTTTTTCCCTCAAAGCATCCGCAAAAAACCCAAAATTGCCCACAAATAAAAACTTACAGATTTTTTTTACAGTTTGGGTATTTGGTCTTCAACTGGACTATAAATTTTCCCATATGCCGCCTACTTACGTACTTTTTTGGTAAACCTCTTATACGACTAATAAAATGTGACATCTGATGATTGCATTCAAGGTTTTGGAACATACAAAATTTTTTATAAGGAAAAACTTTTTTTCGTAAACCTAAAATAATAAATTTTCTCATATGCCGCCTACTTACGCACAAACATTTTTTGACAAACCTCTTATCGACTGGTAAATTTTGACATCTGATAATTGATTTAATCACCTCGCGTATTACAAATTTAAAAAATATTTAATTATCTTATTAAAGGTGGGAAAATATTACATTTAACATAAAACCTATAAATTATAATGTGGTAAAAAATATTATCGACAGTTTACAAGATGAGCTTTAAGGGGAAAAAAAGTAAAGAAGTTATAAATTCACCAAAGCATCTGAGTTAAAATTTATTTTTGAAAATTTTGGATATTTTTGGATGAGATTAACAGTTATAAAAAAAATGCCCCCTAGTGCCTTTATTTCATGTAGGTATTTCAAATTACTATAGACAAGTTTAAATCTTTTCCCCAAGGAAATTGTGACAAATTAAAATTGTATGCAAAAAATCTTGGAAAGAAATCCAGGATTTTTAGAAATAAAAAAAAAAATTTTTTAAGACACTAGAAAATAAAAGAACTGACTTGTAAAATCATTTTCGATTTACTCCAGTTACAAGCTGTGATGTCGAAAGAAGCTTTTTTAGACTTAGAGATATTTTAAATTATAAAAGAACCAATTTTACCGAAACCAACTTTGAAAAGGCGTTATGTAATGCAAATAAATTGTTAAACACTCCTGGTATGTTTTTATTTCACATTTTTTTAAAAGATTTATAATTAATGTCTCCTTTACGCACGTCAATGAATTTACCATACATAAAAAAAGTAGAGGGAAAAGCTCGTTCCGAAATCCGGGCCCTAGTCAGAGTGTCTTAGTTAGTCCGTTTCGAATGTTTTGTGCCACCGAATGTGTAGTACCGGCACAAATTAATTTAAATTTTGGGTTTCTAAATGGCTGTAGCACTTAGTTTTACAATTTTGTTTTATTATTTTCAAACTATTTTTAAATTAAATTCCTTTTTGGTTTGTTTAAATTATTTATTTAGTTTTTTTTTTAATATTAACGTCATGAATATACTAAGATTTACAGAGACTAACTTAAATGTATGGCTAACCTAAAGATACGATGCTTAAAAAATACAGATACTTATTTTTTTTACAATGGGGGGTTTTGTTGACCACTAACACAAGGGGGGGAGCCATTTTTGATTGGAAATTTTTTGTCCCTTTGTACGAAATACTATTTGAAAAGATCAAGGGTAAAAAAATTAATTTGGGGTGTTTAGATCGAAGTATACAAATTAAAGTGCAAAAGTTTTGAAAAAAACTTTTTTCACACGAGTATGGGTTTTGAAGACCCCCAGGCGAGTCCCAAAGTCATACGAGTGAACAGATAGTTTCAAAGTGTTGCAACGATACTTTTCTACGACGCAGAAAATAAGGATTAATATGCGATTTTTTTTTTTTTAATCTTTTATTTTTGACAGGATTGGGGAAAATTTTTCATATGCCAGGGGAAAAATTTTCACACGCTTTTGTCAAACGTAAATGACAAAATAAATCATATTGAAAGAAAAACCCCGTAAAAAAAAAATTTTCCGACACTTTTGGGGAAAATACAATTTTCAAAGTTGTTTAGCGGGAAAAACCCCCTTTTCAAAACAGTCGATAAAAATATTTAGGGTTTTATAGTTCTAAAAGTTTTTTTTTAGGGTAATAGATTGTTTTTTAAAGGAAACATTTATTATGCAAAGGATAAGTTTAAATTACTTTTTTGTGTTTTTAGAAATATCTACCCTTTTATTAGGGGGGTTTAAAAATCTTGGGAAATGTAAATAATAATTATAGAATATTTGGGGTTCTTTGACAATAATGATAATTTGAATAATGAAAGTAACTAATAAAAATGTGTTATCGTGATACGTAAAAACTATAAAAAACATTAATTATTATAAAAGGAAATTCCGTCTTATAATGTATTATCACATTTATAATAGAATATTATATTTGATCTTGGTTGGATCACAACAAGCAGCTGTGAGTTATTTCCCAAAACTTCCTTTAAAGAGTCTTACTTGGTGTTACATATTATTAAAATAAAATTGGAATATACCTGGTGGTTCAATAATTATGTCTAAAAAACTTGATTTCAATGGAGGCTTTTGAAGCCAATATCTCTGAAGAAGAAGCCTATACAAAAAAAATTATATAAACGTGTATTATTCTTTTTACGTGTTTTTTCCATATCTAGGATATTTCTAACATTTTCCCGAAATAAAGTTTATATAAACTTGTAGTAGTGTATTCATTTTTTTTTTCATATCCCACATTTTCCCGGACACCCTGTATACATCGATCTGAAGGGTTTCCAGCAAAAACATGCCTGCCACCTTTTACATCCAACAACTCTTGTTTTTTACAGATAAAGCTTGGTCTTTGGGTCTAAGATTTTATACTTGAAGTTTGGCTACGTTCTCAATTAACACCCCTCGTTACATCTCCAAGTCTTTTCGGACAATAAAAAACTAATTTAATAAAAAGACGATAGTAACCCCTCCGGAAAAATAACATTCTCGACATCGCCAGAGTAACACCGCCGGTCAGTGTTATGTTCGTAATAAAGCTGAATTTTTATGTGCCGCTTTGCATTTTATTGCACCTTTGATCACAGCAATTTTTCAGAACGGTGCAATTGCACGCATACATTTCAGATGTTTGTAATTCAATTATTCAAATATTATTCGGGAACAACTCAATTTCATAGAGTGAAAATAACGCGAAAATAAAGTTTACAGTTTTTTTATGTTTTGTACGCTTTTGCTTTTCTTTATTTTGTTTCATTTTCTTTTACTATGCAACGGTACATTTTAAATAGTTTCTGTATGGTTTTGCTGGATTTATTTTTAAATATTAACAATATTTTTTTTTAATGTGTTAAATAAAACCCTTTTCTGAATGAAATCAGAAATGCTAAGAATAGCGGAGGATGCCATTCTTTATATAGGGAACCAATATTCCAGACAGGGAATAATATGGCAAACATTTAGAGTATATAGGTGCACGGTAGTGCGCCGGGGTCAAGTTCCGACCTAACACACGCAGTGTATATATTACACAAAGCCCTTTGGAAAGAAAACCAAGGCATTCTCCCCTATTATAACTTCATTTTAGTTTTACCAAAGATAATACTACTACGAATAGATGGTTCATTTAAATGGGGCGTTTTGAATCAGTTCGAAGATATCAATGTTTCCCAAATGCGAATAAAATTAAGTCGGTAACCCCTCCCCAGGAAACAACCGTGCACATTGCCAATGTCTGTCGCTTGTACCTTATTCGGGGAAACGAAGAGCGAAAGCGGGCGGCTAAACGAATTGTGTATTTGCAGTCGCGTTTCATCACGCAATAGTTTGCCGGCAACACTGTTTAACTTTTTTTCGGATAGCGCGAAAAAACCCGATGGACATCGGCTCGCGTTAGCCAAAGTCCATTAGGGGTATCAAAAATATAGCATTGAATGGTTCATCTTATCCGTAGTAGTATTATCTATGGTTTTACATAAAGGTATAAGATTTGGTACGTAAATATACATAAGTAATTTAAAAATCTGTAACAAAATTAAGAAATTTACGTCAAGTGGTTTCTAACATAATCGATTTAGTACAGTGACCGAAGGGTTTCACCTTCGAATTCTTTGAACTTTCATCGATTTGCGTAAAAATTGGTAAATAGTTAGAGGGTAGCTCAAGTATCAAAAGTGACATAGTGGCAACTTGCGCTTTTACACGTGGGGGCTAAAATTATTTAATCAGAAATAACCCCGGGAATCAATAAGGGGACCAATTCTAAGCAACTTTTGTTTTATAAAGTTTTTTAGATATGTTAATATGTTTTACGTTATTAACGATTGAAAATGTTGATTTTTTATGAAAAAAAGCATCATTTGAAACTGTTTCTTACAGATAACTCCAAAAGTATGCGTTCAAATTCATACAAAACCCAGCTTACCTGGGGCGGTAGTGAGCGATCTCCTAGTCAGTCTCGGAATTTGGTTTGGTATACCGATGGATCCAAGACTGAAATGGAGCCGGGGCAGGGAAAACATGGTATGACCCCCAGGTTTAATGCTTATGCTTCCCTGGGGAAATATACCACATTTTCCAGGCGGGAATATATGCCATTGGGCTTTGTCTGCGAGAGAACTTGAGGAGGAGAAAAGGGCAGGGACATTACTATCTTCTCTGATAGTCAAGCGGCCATAAAAGCTTTGGCATCCCAACAAGTCAACTCAAGGTTGGTTTGGAACTGTCTGATTGCCTCCTAAACCTGGCTAACCACAACAAAGTTAAATTTCCTGGGGGCCAGGAAAAGGGGGAAAACAGGGAAAAAAAATGCAGACTCCCCCGGCCCAAAGGTTTTTCCCAACCTGTTTTTGGAATACCAAAAGCCTCGGTGGAAACAAAACAACATAGCATACTGGAACCATTAAGGAAAAACAGAAATCAATGTTGGGCTACCATCGAAAGCATTGAAATGATTACTAAAACAAATGGGAAACAGATTAGAATAGTGACGGACCGGACACTGCACCCAAGAAAACATATCACACTAGGAATCTATAGAGAAAACCCCTTTTTGGGGGAAGACTATGGAGAAGAGGAAGGAAGCCTCCCATCATATATGAGTGCCCTGCCCCACATACTGGAGAAAAAATTAAAAACCCCATGGGGAACTAACCACCAGGAGGCTGGAAAAAAAAAAAATGGACAATTCTGGGTAAATTTTTTAATGAAACAAATCCAAAATAAAAACCCGTGGTGCGGCGAGGGGCAAAATAATTGGATTTTACTTCAATAATAATCTCAAATTCAAAAAAAACAAAAAAAAAGAATAAAAAAAAATCCTTAGTTTTTTTTTTAAAAAAATTTTTAAAGCGAATTATAGCAATTTAAAGGTATCATAATATCAAATAACGAAAAACTGATACATTTTTCGGAAAATATCTTTGGAACACTTTTTAAAGCACAGCAAGGACCTTTCAAATAAGCTTCATATTAAGTAGATTGCATTAAAACTAAGCAAGTTATGATAAAAAAAGACAGGGCTCCCGAATTTTTAAAGAAAGAGTGAAAAATAAAACCTACGCCACTTCCACAAAATTGAAATTTATAGTATTTCTTTTATTTTAGTTAAGGTTATTTTAGTGTAAACATTGAGCTTAAAAAGTTTAAACGGTTTAAGATGCTTTTTGGAAAATCAAAAATTAACCATTTTACAAGATTTTTTTTTAATTTCTCTATAAATGTATCTTATTTTCATAATAACTCCAAAACTATTTGAATTACGTAAAAATGATAAATAACAAAAATTTAGGTTTTTTTAATAAGTATTTTGTGTTTTTTCTTATTTCTGTAGAATAAAAAATAACCGAAATATCATTGTTAGAAGTTTAAATTTTATTGTGAGGATCATCTGACCCGAGCCCTTTAACCTTTCAACTTTAAAAAATAAAGAGTTTAAAAAGTGGAGATGTCAATAATCTTATGGCCTTTAAAATTTCCTTTACAATGGTTTAGGACCCGATAAACATAAAAATTAACGGAAATATCGTAAAAAACCAATCGCATTTTTTTGTTCTAACAGTTTGTGCACTAGATGAACATATTAAAAGGGTTTATTTACAGACCCAGATATGGCTTGGTAATAAAAATATTCGTCCAGTTGATTGGGGACGAGTTGATATTAAAGGATCTTTACAGATGCAAATCCACTTGCGCCAGATGAACTATTTTAAATCATATTTTGCAACTGCAAAAACGGCTGCGGTGCCTCTTGCGGTTGCGAAAAATTGGATTATTTTGTAATGTAACATGTGAAACATGCAGCGGTAACAAATGTCAGAAATGTCCACCCATTGACCATGAAGAAGAGGTTGATTCTAATAAAGAATAGTTTTAAAATGTTTATTAATTAGGCTTTGATAATTTGTATTCATAACATTTGACAAAAAATAAATGAAAACTTTTGTTCATTCATATATTGTTATCAATTAAATCTATTAAAGCTGCCAAAAAATTTTTTTATTAATTTTATGATAAAGGGTACTTTTTAAGAGTTGAAATTTTAAAATAAATATTTTTAATCATAATGTTAAGTCATAAGTGCCTTATTAAAATGATTCAAGCTGCTAAAAAATATTTTTCCTATTGATCTTAAGCTAAGGGACGGTTTTTAAGAATTGAAAAAAAGTCGTAAATTAATTAATCATATCATAAGCAGTAAAAAATTTTAAGTGCAATATTAATGCCTAATTTAAAATTTCAGGGGGACAAAAACAGTTTTTTCATGATTTTTCGACTTAATGGTTTTTAAGGTTTAAAAAATTGATGGAAATTAAAAATTATACTTCAAAGTGTTACAGAATCTATAATCTGCTTAAATAAATAGGATTTTTACCGATTAAATGCTTTCATTTGCATTTTTTTTCAATTTTTTCGCATTTTAGGGGTGGGTTTCACAAGGTTTAAAGAATTCGGAGGTTATAGCCTATTTTTACCTTCAGTGACTGTACTAATTTTGAGAATCGTCCATTTTACTACTGACTAACTGACTCATTATAATTATGGGGTACTTCCCAAGGAAGTAAAAACTTAAAATTTCGTATGTAAGCACCCTACTTACATACGAAATTTTAAGTTTTTACTTCCTTGGGACACAAGAAAAGAAAACA
Source organism: Listronotus oregonensis (assembly GCA_019359885.1). Classification (NCBI taxonomy): domain Eukaryota; kingdom Metazoa; phylum Arthropoda; class Insecta; order Coleoptera; family Curculionidae; genus Listronotus; species Listronotus oregonensis. The sequence goes on from JAHBCN010018101.1 coordinate 14,256, forward strand.
TTCTAAAAACTGCAAATTTTAACTTGAAATGCCTTAAAACAGAGGCGGTACTATCGTACACATATTTATGGGGTAAAAGTCAAAGTCAAAGTCAAAAAATAGCTTTATTGTCAAATGACACAAAAATATCGTAGACAAAGCCATATTTATAATACCTATAATAAAATATACAATATACAATTAAACAGATAAGTCATTTTTAAAATTAGATGTACAAAGTTAAAGCAACAACAAAATATTTTTACAGAGCAGTCAAACAAAGATCAAACTAAAAAAAAAAAAAAGCTTACACTACTAGACAATAAATCAGTCAATTCTATTATTATCCAGTCAACCAACCATCTATCTGTCATTATAAAACTCGTCAAGAGTGTGTATGCTTTCAGTTAAAAACCTCGTCAGTCTTCTAAACCCCTTTGGACTTTGCCTCCTCAATAAAAGAAAAAATTTTTCCCTCATAAATAAATGACCTTTAATTAGTTCAGGCGAGAAGGGCATGTTAAGGGTAAAGTCTGACGCAGTTGTAATGAGTTGCAATGCAGTTCATCCTTATACTTTAAAAACTAAACAGACCATTTAAAATATAAATACAAGTTAGGTTGATAGAGTGTCTGACGAACAAGGGACGACAGGATTCACGAACCCTGGCTCCACACATATATCTAATTGCTCTCTTTTTAACACAAACACAGATCCGAACAGATATTGAGAACATGATCCCCAAAAACAAATACCATAACGAAGATGGGATTCGATTAGTGAAAAATAGGAATTTTTGCAATAGATAAGTCCAGATTGTTATATATAACCCTCAGTGCATAACAACCTGAAGAGAGTTTATTACATAAATTATCAATGTGATTTTCAAACTTTAGATTGCTGTCAATAGTTAATCCCAAAAATTTAATTGCATTTGGCATAGCAATTAACTCATCTGCCAAACAAATGTTATCCAAGTAACACCTAAACGTCAAGATATTAGTCTTCAAAATATTAAAAGATAATAAATTTGCATCACACCACTGTTTTATCTTACACAAGTCGATAATTAAATTGCCCTTTAACCGATTAATGTCAGTATCATGCCAAAGAATGGTGGTATCATCCGCGAAAACAGTGAACCTTCCAGCTATTGAAAGGCGAGGCAAGTCGTTAACGTAGATGAGGAACAGTAGCGGTCCAGAACCGAACCTTGAGGAACACCAACCCCAGCACTGAGTTCGTCAGAATTCATCATTATAAACAACCGCCCCCTGAAACACGCCCAAACCCCAGATATCTGGTGTCCACACAGTCGATGCTTTCGACAGATCGAACAGGCCTCCCAGATCAGGGGAAATACAAATAAATAGCATCGCTGTGCCCGTCCGGTCCTGAAAGGCAAACTGAGATTCGTTCATAAGTTTGTGTTCATTCATAAAAGACATCATCCTCATCTTGACAATTTTTTCCACTATTCGCAAGGTAGCAGCAATGCTATAGGTCGAAAGTTTGAAGGATTGCCGTGATCGCCACCCTTAAAAAGCGGAATGATTACAGCCTTTTTCAGGCAGGATGGAAAGTTACCTGTAAGAAAGGAGAATTTATTGCGTCGGCCAAAACCTGCAAGGCCCTCTCTGGCAAAGTCAAAAATATTTTAACAGAGGTTTGCAATCTGATTTATTCCGAGTTTCTGAAGTCATAATCATCTTAGAATTTAAAATGCAAGCAGAATTTTAACTCATTAATGAACTACGAAAAAAAATTCCACCAAAAACACTTATGGTAAATAAGGGCCAAGTTTCTATCCAACATTCTTGGCTTCTTGAAACACTGAGATCTAAAATTAGAGCAAGTTTTGTCCACAATTTTTTTCATTCTTCTTTGACTGTCTCATAAACAAAAAAAGGACATTCATTAATATGGTCAGATCACTAAAATACTTGACAAGTTAAATATTGGAGGAAGAACTTGATCTAATTTTAGAGGCCAATATTTTGGGAAAAGAACTTGGTCCTTATTTTACATAAGTATTTTTGGTGGGATTTTTATTAACTGATAATGGTAACAAAATACATTCTTAGAAAAGTTACTACTTAACTATAATTAGAAAACTAATTGTTTTACAACCTAAAAATTATTTTAATTCGATACACCATAACATATTTACGTAATCGCATTAGAATTCGGCACTCAATCATGGCTCCTAATAAAATATTAAAATAAGACACTTTACATTCAGCGTCGGCAATCTCAATCAATAACTTCCCCATTACCACTCCGTAAATAAACAAACAACTTTTCGATTACTTTGGCCTTTGATCTCTTTTTTAATACGACACTTCCTATTTTTATCTCCCTCCTTGGTTTGTCATCTTTTTATCTGGTGCCTGTGTTTTTTATTCGTTGTCAAGAAGGTTAATTGCTTGAGTTAAAAAAATATATACTCATGTACGTTTTATATTTACTAAAAGTGTTGTTAATGGAAATATTTCCATAGGGAATATTTTTATGGAAATGGAAATATTGGAAATTTTTGAACGTGTCTCGGAAAAATTGGAAATATTGGATATTTTAAAAATATAGAAAAAAAATCTCGATCTCGGGAACTCACTGATTATTGCTTGTTGGCTATTGCTTGCTTTGGAAGACGTTTTCTTGCACTCATAAAGACGGCATTGTTGCTAAATGCAATATTTAATATGTAGATGATAACGATGCCCCTTGATCAAGTTGCACAACTTGTGTCTCGTGCTCGTATGTAATTACTTTTTTAGAAATTTTACTGTTTTTTGTATTTTTAATACTTTAAAAATTGTATTTATAATAATGTATTTTGCGTTTTAACTTATAAATAATAATTCCACTTATACATAAATAACCCCATTTTAAATGTCAAAAATCGAAATTTGCTATCGGATAGAAGGGAAAAGTTACTGGCTAAAAAATCGGTAAGTTTGCGGTTCTATCAATAGTGTCGTCCATTGTTACCTCAGTAGCGACTGAATTTATATTGATGATTAATTATTATTTTGCTTTTTATTTTGTTTCATTCGCGCAATTGTCTTACCAAATACCATTCGCACTTAAATTTTGAGCCATATATTTTTTGCCTGGTTTTAAAAATTTTACTTGTTTTTCAAAATAACTCAAGCTACGCTTTTATAAATAACCGGCCAAATCTGACCATTACCTTTAATAAACTTTCATTTAATGTTTAGTTTTTTGAATTTTGTAGTTTTTATTTCCCTCTTTTCAATAATTCCAATATTTTCATATATTTCCAAAGTTTCGTAATATATTTCCGAAATGTTCACATATAGAGTTCCAAAGTATGGGACACAGAGCAACTGCAAATTCCTTAGGTCGAAATAATGCAATTTACGTAA
>JAHBCN010018102.1:0-17418 GCA_019359885.1 Listronotus oregonensis
AACAAGCACGAACCTTAGCGAAGCCTGGGACTTACAAAGTAAATCCACATCCAACAGAATTACCCTATTCAATAAAGAAATTTTTCCTGCATTTGGTTCAGCAACGATCATAAAACTTAACTTTAGGAATTTTCGTTAAGAAAATTTAATAAGTCATTAAAAAATTTTTTAAATTTTGATTTTGATCGAATTGATATTCTAATAATTCGGTTAATAATGAAATTGATTCTTGTAATGAATAAAATATTCTGAAGTATTTCCATTAGGAGCGTTATAAAGGTTTTTTTGTCTAAAATTGACTATTGAAAAATTTCAAAAAATTTTTTCCAAAATTTTTGATGTTTATGAATTATATTCGGGTTGAAACCTAGAGGGTGGGAAAAAATTCCTTTCATTTTGGGTTTTGGGGCATGTTGGAGAAGCCATTCCTGTCCTAGCCGTTTTACTTCTTTCTTTGTTTGGAAGTTTTTAACCCTTTTGGCCGCTTCCGAACACGTTGTTGATCTGTATTTGAAGCGGATCGACGCTGATAAAGTTAAAAATTGACCCCAAGCGTGGCTTTCTTCCACCCGGGATTCTTCCCAAGTTACACCTCCTTGAATGGATTATCCCAACGGATTTATATGCGACCCCATATTCCCCGGAGACTTCCAGTTACAATGGGGCCCCCCTGTCAAAGAGATTATTTTAATAACGAACTTTTTAAACCTAATTATTACCGGAGTAGGGTTGTGAATTTCTCCAATGGTTGGGAACGAACTCTCAGTCCAAGCCTCTTCCACATCGTTGGTTGGCACGGTTGGGAAAGGGCTGTATGGGCTCTTTGTTCTGAAATTTACAACCCGTGGATGACTGGTAGTGGTTCCCCCCATGGTTTGCAATGAGGGAATTCCGTTGGATTTTGGTTTTTACTTTAAGTCCCGGCTTCTCCCATGTTCGGTGCTTGTTCCTCCGTCAGGATAATTGGGATTATCGTGAACTTTTGCACTTTTTAAGTATCTACAAATTGCTGTACAAATAAGGTTTTTTTTCCCCTTTTTTCTTCTTTTCCTTTTTCCACTACTTTGATTAGTTTCCCGTCACTTTTTTGTATCGACGTCCACAACCTTTTTTCGGGGTTAAGTCTCTTTTTTATGGCGTTTTGAATGAGTTGGCGAAATTGGTCGGCGGCTTGTCAAAGTGTCCCCTGCCCAAAGAGGCAACTCCACCCTTGTTCAAAAACAGAAGTCGTTTCTAAACTGATCCATATTAAAATTCTTGATTTCCCCATTTCGGTTTTTAAAATTTAAATATTTTTCTTACCGGGCCCGGTTTTTAAATTAAATTTTGTTGCTGGGGTTTGTTGGGGCGCTAATCAGAATCTGAAGTCAAATTTTGTCGGAACTTTTTTTTTTAAGTTATAACGCCCCCTCGGACCTAACCCTCACCCAAAACGGGACAAACTCCTCTAAAATTCCTCCTTCTTAAAACTGATTCAGCCAAAATAGAAGATTTTATGGAAATCACTTTTATTTTATAAGATAAATTTAATTTTCATTCATTTAACAAATATTTTTAAAAAAAAATAGAAAACAAAAATATTATTTTTTACTCTTAAAAATGCCAACAAAATTGTCCAGTGATTTGAGACAGTTTTATATTGGTACGAGACACCCGCAAAACAATTGAATGGCCCTTTATAAATTTGAATTATTTTTATTTTTCGCGATTTAAAGGACATGGCACACTTTTTTATGGTTTGAGTCACCGACGTTTTTTGAAATTTTAGTTTTTTTATTTTGGAAGTCAAAAAAAACTTTTTTGTTTCATTGCGCCAACCTTGTGGGTATAAGGGGTGATCCATAAACAAACCAAAAATTTTAAAAATAATTATTTTATTTATTACAAAATACTGTCTGTTACCCTAAAACTGATAAAATTAGACATTTTTTATATAAAAGAATATATATTTCATAGCAACTACTTTTTTTTTTATCGTGTATAGGGTTTTTATCTGTCTTGTCCTACAGGGTGCACGATTTATTAATAAACCAACAAATATACAGGCTAGTCCAAGGGTAATGAACTTAATAAATGAACTTAATAAGGAGTGCTCGATCCCATTTAAGCCCATATACATCTAATTTACTGTCAAATTGAGATTTGTGACGTATCTGTTTGCCCATATTTTTGTTTACATTTTGTGATTCAGATCGCAGAAAGTTTTTTTTTCGTATTTTTTATTTTATTTTTTTCTCTTTTAGACATTGGAACTGGTATTATATTAGTTTTTATGGTAATTTTTTACTTACCGGGCCCACGGCCGATTTATTAAATTTTGTATACTGGGGTTTTGGGTCCCTGATCACGAATCTGAAGTCAAATTTTGTCGGACACTTTTAGTTTTTATGATATAACGCCCCACTCGGACCTAACCCAAATTGTACAAACTTTCCTAAAATTCCTCCTTCTTAAAACTGATTACAGCCAAAATTGAAGATTTTATGGAAATACACCTATTATTTTATAAGATAAATTTGATTTCACCTTCATTTAACAAATATTTTTAATAAAACATAGCACAAAAAAATTTATTTTTACTTTTAAAATGTCAACAAAATTGTCTAGTGATTTTTAGACAGTTTTGTTGGTACGTCAGGCAACCCAAAAAACAATTGAATGGTTCCTTTTTAAATTTAAAACCCGAAAAATAAAAATAATTTAAATTTATAAAGTAGGCCATTTAATTGTTTCGCGAGTGTCGCGTACCAACATAAAACTCTCAAATCACTAGACAATTTTGTTGACATTTTTATAAAATAATATTTTTGTTGTTCTTTTTTTATTAAAAATATTTCTTAAATAAAGGTGAAAATAATTTATCTTATAAAAATTTCCATAAAAACTTCCATTTACTGTGGTTTAAGAAGGAGGAATTTTAAAAAGTTTTAGGTTAGGTAGTGACTAAACTCTAAAAGTGTCCCTGATTTCAATTCGTGATCACCCAGTATCAAAAATTCAATAAAACCCTGCGGAAAAATTCCTTTCTAAATTCAGAATTCTTTAAATGTAGAGGAATCAACTTCAGAATCGTACTCGTCGCTAACGTCGCTCCAATCTGAGATTAACTTCTATGGATTTCTTTTACTGTACTATCAATTCGTAATAAATTTTCTAATTCACTGTACTCACTTTGCGGTATTACCCCCAACCGGGATTATTTCAAACCATTGTCACTACTATCAGACATACTGCGGTAATGAATCTGGTGCTTTGGTATTTATCAATACCAATGGCAGGGTAGGCGTCATCGATAAGATTACAAATTAAAAACTAATCCTTTGCTTTCGGCGGCGGGGTAGACAACCTCCTTGACTTAACCTTGGCACGAGTATCAGTATATTAGTGATGGAACCTTCCGAATGATCTTCCGAACGATATTCGAATATAGAAATGTTTCGAATGATTCGAATATTTCTTCGAATATTCGTATTCCAATCAGCTGGGGTATAATACCGCTACTTATCGGATGATAGTTCCTTCAATTCGCGGTTCATTCATATCAAAAAAAATTTTAAAAATGTCGATTTTTTTGGCGGCCACTGTATACTATTCTATACACCACACTAATAATTACGAATTAAAACGAAAACAAAACTTCCGCCGCACCACCAATAACAGCAAAACAAATTTAAAACGTACAAGAATACGTTGCGAACACAACATCAACCCAATAATAGTCGACTGAAATTAAAAGCCGAAACAAAATAATTCATTTTTCATCTTCCGACATCTGATTTATCCGGAATAATTCGTTATTTCGAAAGCAAACCTTTCGACTTCGGGGTAAGTCGACGGTTGGCGGTCGGCGCAATATATCGAATACCGACTGACGTTGATCGGTCAATGTTTCATACGTCGAATGATATTCCGAATATGAAGATCTTCCGGAATACGAATATTCGAATATTAAAATCATCCGAATATGCCCATCGCTACAGTATATGCGATTGGAAGCGCTCGCTCGACCGAAGGTCACTAGCGGATGCGGAGAGCTCGCGAAAAGTATTCCCAGACGCGAGAAGTCCCGAACTCGACACGAATGCCTTGGCGCGATTGTTGTTGTGTAGTTAGTTGCCTACTAACGGGCGTCTCAATATTGTTTATTACGTTAGATTATAGAAAAATCCCAAACAATTAATAATGTATTACAATGTTCGTTAAAAAAATAAAAAAAAGAAAATTAAATGATCCCTTTTTTTTAAATCATCACCAATAAAAATATTAAAAACTAGTTATTTATGCAAAAAAGTGTGTTAACTTAGTTTTTTACGCACGGACCGCTTCGCTATATAACTTATTCAATTTTTTATTTGGGATCGATTTTAAATAAAATATTTTTAAATTTTCAAATTAAAAACCTAAATATATCCAATAAGCATATTAAAAAAAGGAGTGTCATAAACTATGTTTGATAATAAAATAATTATAATAATAATAATTTGGCAAAAAATGTTTGAATTATACGGTGTTCACTTTAGGCACTAGTGTGTAATGTAAATTACTGGACCTTTTTTTGTTATAATTATTCTACAGAAATCGTATAAAAACATGCCAAATTGACAAATTTTTAGTGATTTATCACGTCTGAAAATAATTGGAGAAAATAAAAAAACCCCTTTATCTAACCAGAACTAAAACCCTGATCGCCCTTCTGGCTGATTCTCGTGGGGCCAGAGGGGGCGGTCATGGTTAGTTCTAGTTAGTTAAAGGGGTTTTTTTTTTTCCCCAATTATATTTTAGGCGTGATAAATCACTAAAAGTATACCTACAAATTGAAAATAAAACCATTCCTCTCCCATCAATACCTTCGGCCGACTTCGACTGATGTCGTAAATCATTCGTGTTTGGGAATACTTTTCGCGAGCTCTCCGCATCCACTAGTCCGAAGGTCATGAGCTAGAGCATGCTTCATCTTTGCATTCTAGACAGGATTAAATAAATAAAAAAATATGTCGCCTATGGGGAAGAGGGTTGCAGCCCGGCAGCCTCCCCCTCCTTGAATACGGCTGTGATGACCCAGAAGTTGTCAGGTGACTGCCAGGAAATGATAAACAGTATTAAGAACATATTTTGTGTATCTAGTATTTGCCTTTATTAAAAACCACACTTAAAAGTCTGAAGTATAGAAAAATCCTTTAGAGAAATAACATTTCTTTGCCAAAGGTATGGAACATTTATGTAAGTATGTAAAGTCTAAAAAAGCTTCTTTCGACATCACAGCTTGCAACTGGAGTAAATCGAAAATTATTTTACAAGTCAGTTCTTTTATTTTGTAGTGCCTCAAAAATATGTTTAATTTCTAAAAATCCTGGATTTTTTGGACATACAATTTTAATGCCACCAATTTTATTGGGAATAGATTTAAGCTTGTCTATAGTAATTTAAAATACATGAAATAAAGACACTAGGTGGGCATTTTGTTTTTATAACTGTTCAATCACATTCGGAAGATATCCAAAATTTTCAAAAATAAATTTTAAATCAGATTTAACATTTGGTGCATTTATAACTTCTTTACTTTTTTCACACTTAAAGCATCATCTTGTAAACTGTCTATAATATTTTTTACCACATTGTAATTTATATGGTAATACGAGTATGTTAACTGCTAATAGCCATATTCCCTACCTTGTAATAGCAGATTGTGGCGGTAATGCGACATTAGTACACATATCTTTAAATTTCGTAATACGCGCAGGTGACTTAAGAAAAACTTTTTTATCTCTCGATAACTAAAGTATCAATAAGTGGATAAAAGTTACGTACCATTTCGCATATTCTATGTAGGGCATGAGCTAAACATGTCATATTAAGCAATTTGAGAAAATGTTCTTTTAACTGTCGTCCTGCATTCAGCATATATGCAGCACTATCCAAAAGAAACAAAACGCCACACACAAAGTAATACTTTCTACTACAAATTTTTGTTATTGTCCCACTATTGATTTGAGAAAGAAATTTACTGTTAATTAAATATAAGTTTCCAGGTTCGTGATAACTTAAAGTTGCAACTATAATATGAGCAACATCTTCCCTTTATCATCAGCGCTTTACTAGCACTAAATCATAATTCTTTTTCTTCCAGATTAAATGGTATTTACTAATAGTTTTTAAATAGACCTTATCAACATAGTTTTATGCAGAGTTGATTTGTCTGGTACTTTTCTGTGGTAGTATTTTTTTCCAAAATGTCCTCGTGGACCGATAATTTATTTTATGAAGAAGAATATCAGCTGCAATAAAATCTTTACAATAAATCCATGCAGAAGTCTGCGTTTGACACATAATGTTCTCGTTCTGTAGATTTGGATGCCCCTGAAAAACTTTTGTATATTTTCTAAATGTTGTGGACCTTTAACATGTCGCTCAATTTAATATGGTCTCGTACAAATAAATTCAGAATTACAAATTCTGCACCAAACTCCAACTGCACCATTTTCTTAAGCCAGTCAATAAGCCTGATTTGAAAACCAAGCGTAGGTTAATGCGCATTTTCACGGCTTCGCTTAGAGGAGTTCCAGTATATCATTGCCTCTGGCAGCTCCCAACGGAGCAACACTTGGTGCAACTTTTATGCATCCTTTTACAGTTTAACTAGAAAGGCCCTGAACTTCCCGCTTTTCTTCGTAGTTCCTTCCATCCCTAGAGTGTCCAGACTATGAAAAACTGCTACCCGCAAAAGATTTTCCTTCTTCTTCCAGTCTCCAAATATTTAAGTCCCGTGTGAACAAACTCCCTCTCACCACACTTAAGATACCCACGGTACGTTAGTGCTTGGTTATAGCCATCGTGGACCGTTCAAAGATAAAAACATCTCTTTCACTTTCAAATAAAAAAGTAGAATATGGAAGGAACCACTCCAACTTCATTTTTTTTACTTGTACTCATTATTTATTTGCCTGTAAGGGACTTACACCTGTTTAAATATAAATAAAATTACTTTGGCACAAATATAATATGATTTACCCTGTGATTTGCCCGATGTAACGGAACTGGTTTTTACGAGTTCACAACAAATATGCCTGAAAAAGTTTTCTGTACTGCACTTGAGTGTTGCATGACCACCATCAAAACTATGTTTGTGGGGTTAATTGCATAAATAAGAACCCTAATAGAGGTGCAATCACATAATTGTAAACGGCATAGACAAAAAGTCTATTTTAACTTTAATTTATTTTTTATAATTTATATAAACGCATTATAAAATATCATATAGTTTAATTATTTTGTTGCTGCGAAAACTCTTCTAAATTTTTTTACTATTGCTAGCTGTCTTTTGTATTATTCTACAAGGAATCACACCGAATAAAAATATCAAAAGAAAAACCGTTTTTCAAAAAGAAAGTTGAATTATTTATTGCATTTTTATTTGGTATATTCTATATCATTTGGCCTGAAATTGTAATGGTTTTTTAGCGATGTCCGGTCCCTAGTAATGAGTATGTAATATACTATTTTAAGATACTTAAAAAAAATAATAATAATAATAAAATAAAATGTAAAATAGCTGTAAAAAATGATGGTCATTAATTTAAACAAAAGCAACGTTGGGTGGCAATTGATACCATTATGTCGGTAACTAACTATAGTAATTATTGTATCGTCTATATTTTTAATTCGTTGGTATTTCGAAGCTGTTAAGGTTTTTCACTTTCGAGTCTGCCGCCAGGTGGATTTGGATCAGGTACAAGTTGAGCGAAACAGACCGAAAATACGCTGAAAAGCAAAAAATCGAATAAGTAAGACTTTCAATCCAAGATACAATTTTTAAAATAATATTTTTATCTTAAATTTAATAAAAGCAAAGTTTAGGGTAGTGATTTAGGATAGTTTTGTGTGATTCTGCACAAATAGAAATTAGAGTTAGCGCCTAAAATTTTCAATTTTTTTATCAAAAAAAAGAGGTTTAGAACCCACACCAAATATATTATACCAGATGCTATTGGCCTCAAAGGGGAACACCTAAACATTTTTAAATTCATGCTTCAGAAAGGTTTGTTACCTTTTGTTGCACCTTGACTTTTATATTTAGGGGTACTTCAGGACAATTACATAATGGGAAAATTAACTACTTAAAATTGTTTATATCCTCGATGTCCAGCAAACTCGTTTCTATCAGAATTAACCAGTAGTTTGAGACTACATTGCTGACTCCATAAATAGCGAAAGGGACTCTTTCCATAAAATTTGTCAAATCTTTTCCTTTGGCTATTAAAGAACCCTCTCCCAAATATCTTTTTCTTAATAGTTTTGGCACAATTACGATTTAGAGTTCACTTGTGGCCCTTTAAATTTCACGTCAGACCAAAACGACTAGTGACAACGCAGGTTCTGCCGAGTTCCAATATTAGTTTCTTTTGCTCCACTCATTTAAAAATTTTATTCAGAGCAAAAATAGAAAATCCATCGCGTTCCTTTATTCAGATTTATAAAAAATCGGTTTAACGTCACATAAATATACAACATAATAATTGTAAATAACCCATTTCACAGAAAACAGGTTAAAGCTCTAAAATCTGTTCATTACACAGGTCCATAAAAAAAATTGGTGTGTACTGAGTGTCGTATTTTTTTCGCTGAACATGAATTTGAAGTCAAAATTGGGGGTCAAACAGAAACCTGCCAAAAAAAATCATAAAACAAAAAATAAAGCTTTTGAAATTGTCCACATAAAAAGTTATATAGATAACCATTTTTGATAAGATAAATAATGAAGGAGATATAAACGAAAATGTATAGTTTTGACAAAAAAATTCAGTCCAAAATTGAAAAAAAAAGTATTTTTTTATTATTGTTATTTTCGGGTTTTTATTTTTAATTCATTCGAATCCTAAATCACTTAAAATTTGCAGAAAAATTACAAAAAAATAAAAAACTCATCGTATTTTTTTTTCTGTGTATCCAGCAATGGCAAATATTTTTCGAGTTATAATTATATAACTCGAAAAATATTGCATTTGAACAAAATAACTTAAATTGTAAAAATACAAAGTTTATCTCATATAAAGTTTTGTGTATCTTTTATAGGTTTTAAGATATTGACGTTATAAATTAAAAAAAAAAATGAAATTACTCCTTTTCTCGATTTTTTGCTGTTTGATCCCCAATTTTGACTTGACTTGAAAATAGAAAAGCACATGGTAAGTAATCATGATTAAATATTTTTAAACCAACAACATTTTTTTTGTCAAACGAAAATAGATTATAGTAGGTATTCTACTTTTTAAATAAAATAAAAAATGGCACTTATCCACTGATGGAAAATCCGAATTAGCCGTTTCGGCTCTGTTCACCCCACTCTCATCTAAGATGTGTGGCCTGTGTCGACCAGGTATTGTCAATATAGGTGGTTTGCGGCTTATGACGTAGATACCGTTTTCGCGCTATAGTTTTATAGTTGAATTTTAAATAATTGTAGCTCTGTTATAAAATTTTGTATTAAAAAAATATTTGTCTGAAGTGGTATTTAAGATAGAGAGGTATTTTTAGCCAACTAAAAAATATGTGGAAAGGGGCCATTTTGAAATTTCCTGACCTAAATAACAAAAAGAAGGATTACTCAGCTGTGATGTTATTACAAAGGCGTTTCTAAACAATTTACTTTTTTTTTTTTAAACAATATGGCAACAAAAATTCCCTTTGAAACTAGTCCTCATTGATAACGCTGTATTTACTATTACCTTACAAGTACACATCCACTTATCCCCACATCCCGTTTTAAAATAAACATCTTAGGGTTATTCAAATAACTAAGATTTATATAGTTATTAGCCTTTTATTTTAATAACCCACCCTCCCTTAGCAACTGATTTAGAATACAAACAAGCCCTTTTAAAGACCAGGACCGTACCCAGCTATACTTTAAAATTTGTCAAGTTAAGTAATATTTAACGTGGGTATTTAGTATGATATGCGTAAAATGACATTTTTATATTCGACGTTTCGTCTATAAAACACATTATTAACAGGAGTTAAAAAAAAATAAAATATTTTTAAGTTATAAAAATGAAAATATGTTATTTTTTTTTCTCGCACCAAATGACTTCTTTTTGTTCTCAAATGTGAGGAATAAATTACGTGGACAATAATTTTTAATAGTAAAAGAAGCCATGTTTTGGAGGTATCTCAAGTGGTATGGAAAAGAGGTTCAAATGCATGCATAGATCAAGTGTATAGATAGATCATAAGAAGAAAATTTGATAAACAATAAGTGTTATTTTTTAATGACAAATTAGCGTTTTTTATTGGCTCCAAATATAAATAAATAGTGCTCCCTCATGGATAATGTTTTTTTCTTTAAAAAAGAAGTCCGACCTTTTTTGATTTACCTTTTACATTATTTCACCTGTTTCTGAGAAAAGGAAATTTAATCTAAAAAACAAAAAAAAAATGTTACTTTGTTGAAATTTATTATTTAACTATTGATTTATGAGTTAAAATCACTAACAACCCATTTTTTTTAGATATCCTAAGCGTGCACCAGGTAATCCACATGCCCTTGCCAGAATGTTATATTCGTTATATAGGTTCCTGTCTCTGATAGTTCATAAAATATGGTAAAATGAATTTAAAACTAGTTTTATAACTAAATATTAGAATATTTATTGCTCACATATAAGATGCAGAAATATAAAATATTTATTTGAATAATATGATACAAATAATCTACCTAATAATATATATGTTTTAACTATCTACCTAACCGAAAAGTTACTGTTCCTACTTTAGTGATTTATCATGTCTGAAATAAAAATTGGGGAAAATAAAAAATTGCTTTTCACTAACCAGACCTAAGCATGACCGACCAGAACTGAAAGCTTTTGAATTTGCTCAAATTATCCCTTTACGTTTGATTAAGCCATGACAGAATTGCACTAAATGGAAAATTTTTATTGTCTTTACTGTTAGCATCTATCACGAAAAATAATTAAAAAATAAAAGTTGCTTTAATCAACCAGAACTAATTATGACCGACCAGAACACAGGGCTTTGAATTTGTCTAAATTATTCCTACGTAGAAGTTATTATCAAATTTAATAATTTTCATATGGTAACAAGAAAAACAAATGACTATAATTCCAGTGTAACAGAATTATTCAGGTAAATCTCTGAAGTGTACGAAACGCGTGTACGAAACTAGAAAACACTGTTTTTAAATGTGAGTGCATATTGATGTTTCCTTTAAGTATTAGGTGCTCAATTTTAAATTACCCTTCATATAAGCTTCAGAAGAAAAAAATCCTCTTATATAACTTTATTCCGCCTCTCTGCTCGTGACAAAGCTCCCAAAGCTTTAGTGTCTTTTTACACTTGTAAGTATACCTTCCAGATTGTACTCTAACTTCCAATTATATGCGGGCTCAGTATTAATATTCCAAACGTGCACAAATCGAATACAATTAGAATATCATTTAAGGTCAGAAACGGAAGTAGCAGTATTGAGCTTATAATAAGTCGCAACTTTAAATAGTTTTCTGTCGGCAACGGACCATGTGAAAATTACCAACAACCGGTATGTTTCGTGGTTTCGATCTGAAATTCCTTCTTTTCTAGACTTCTGAAAAGAATAAAAATTCTAGTTTTAAAGTTTAGTTAGTTTTTGTTAATAAAAGTGCAGTTTTGGTGCGAGTACTGGTACTTAAAAACAATTTCTTATCCGTGTTTTTAACAATATTTTTTTTTTAGAACCTTGTGACAGTGTTTGACAAAATTGTGACGGAATGTATCTAGATATTAACGTCTTTTCAGCACATTTCAAAAACCTGAAAGTCGTAATAAAATAAAAACAAATAAATTAAAGAAGAAAAAGTTAGGATTTGTTTTTTGCACGATCGGTGAATTAAAAGGTTCAGTGATTCCAAAGTGGGCCGATAAAATTTTTGAAACAGTTTTTCCTACTTAACACCAAAAATTAGTGTTAACTAGGGAACGAAAATTTTGAAACAAAAACGACGGAAAACGCGCAAGCGTGCGCCTAAAAGCCGAATTTAAATTGAAAAGTAAAACGCGTTTGCATTAGTCGCGGATTGAGCGTCGTATTTACTGGATTGTGCACCAGAAGTAGCTTGACGGCCGATTTTCTACGAAAATTGCCGGAAAATATTATGTGTCGTCGGTTTGCGTGTCTCGACGGAAGGTGTTTTTTTCCATAGAGACTTTTAGATATATTGACATGTGCTGGCGGATTTTTAAGGGTTAAGGGTAAGACACATTTTTTGATACTTTAAAGTTTTTTTTATTTTGCTACATAAATCTTTTCGGCAAATTAAACTGTAATTTATATTAAGAAAATAATTTTAAGGTGATATATATTTATTTAATTCGTTTTATTTTAATTATATATTTAAATGTTAAAACATATAATTTTTTATTTCAATTTAATTTTCAATATAAATTTGTAGTGATATTTACCAACCAGTCGAAAACAAAAGCCTAAAAACATTTTTTTTTTGTATTAACTCAATATTAAAATTATTATTTTCGTAAAAGTAAATTAGATGTAACATAACACTACTAATACGGGTGTAAAATATTTTGAATGAGACCTATATACAAAGTAGATCATATATTAAAATATTTTCTTAACTATTAATTTTATCCCATGTTTTGGAAAGGACACCCGGTATAACATTGCTCAAAATTTGTAAATAGTCCCACAATGAATTCAGCTATAAAAGTATTGTCTAGCAATAATTAAAATGAAATTCTTCAAATATTTTCACAGTTTGAAAACTTTCACATATAATTCCTTTTTCTTGCTGCAATTTTTTTATTTATTGTCTAAAATAAACAATAAGATTGGCAGAAACCCGCCACCACGGAATGTTGAATTACTACTGTATAAACTATAAGAGATACAAAAAATTTCATAAAAACAAAAAATAAAGGTTTTTAAATTATCATATAAAAAGTTATAAATATTTTTGATAAGATAAATGATAAAGAATATACAAACGAAAATGTAATTCTGACTCAAAAACAATATTTTGTTTATTATTGTGATTTTGTTTTTTTATTATTATAAATCATTCATTTGATTTGTTTGAATTACAACTACCAAAAATGTGCGGACAAAATCCAAAAAATTAAAAAAAATAAATTTTAAGATTTTTCCAGTAATTCTTACATCAAAATCGAGCCTAAATATATCCTGAGAATTAAGTTTTATCAGTAACTCAAAAAATATGGGCAAAATCAAAAAAAGCGTACAAGAAAAATGACAAGAAATGCAGCTACTGTAAAACAGCACATAGCTTGAAATGTATTAGACTTTATTTTAATAACAAGGTTTACCAACTTACCGAAATTTATAATCAACTTATTTAATTCATTCTAAGATCCTTGGGTTTAAACTCGGTTTAAAAAAAAAAAAAAAAAAAAAAAATAAATACAAAAATAACTTTTTCACCTATTATTATTAATAAATATATTTTATCCAACGCTCGACGCTTTTACAGTAAGTTTTACTGTATGTTAACTGTATACTGTTAAAATATTTTGAGTTTGGTACTTTAATAATTACTAAAATATTCACTAAAACAGCCGATCATCTGTGTAACAGCGCCTGCAGTATTTTTCTGCATGAAAGAAAAAAATTCACCAACTTTTAAAAAGCAACTGCGCGTTCAGCATAATATTTGAAATATTCTGTTTATGATATAGCTAACAATATTAAACATTTCTTGGAAAAAGTAGGTTACCGTAATAATCAGTTGAACTTCTGTCAAAACTCTAAAACCTATCAAATTTTTAAAATAACGACCAGCCAAAAATTTTTAGATCGTCTATTTTTGGATTTTTCCTGATTTTGTCATCGATAAAAAATAAATAAATTTGCTTTTTGACGTAAAGATATTTTGAAAACATTTTAGTAATTTTAAAATGTTCTTATTTGGTATTAAAACAATGTTGTATTAAAGAATGTTGTCATTTTATTTACACACTTTAAGGAATTCAATCAATCACATTATAAAATTTATATATAAGCGATATCCATACACGGGTAAAAATAATAACAGCTTTTAAATTTTTTATCTACATTTTACTTTTCATCTACAAGCGAACTAAAAAAGTAATTTTACAAAGACGTTTTCAACTTCAGGCTTTCAACTCTAAAACTTTCCGAGAACGGTTCCATTACGCCTAAAATATCCATTAGCGCGGCCTTTACCGCGCCAGATGTGCTCTTGAGACAATAGACAAATATTTTCATGTGCCAAACTCGAAAAATGCGAGAACACCTTCTTGTTGTACATTATTAAACCTGCGAATACAATTTTAAATAAGTGTTTTATTGCTTAAATAAGTAATCACAAGTTAATTTAAAATGCAGCTAATGAAAGTGGCGGCTAGTTCATAAGAAAGAAAGGGTTATAGCCTCCCAAGACCAAATGTTAATAACCAGTAATGATATTTTAAACTAAAAATTTTTAGATCAATCAAAAAAAATTATAAAATCTTTAATTAATTTCTCGTTGCCACTGTCGTTTGGCCATCCAGTCTAAGTCACTTAAACTCGCGCCATATAATTTTACCAATGTTTTACGTAGCGAGAATTATTTTCCCCCTAACCATCCGCCTGAACCTGCATCCGCTGCGTCGAATTCACCCACCGGCGAGCTATATTTACCCCGCGAAAGGGCGATATAGTTTTCCGCCTTTAGTCAGTAGGATTTCATTTGTTGCATGGAGTATCGTTTTATCCGATTCTGACAAAATACATATAAAATAGCTTGGTAGACCTATTCCAGATCTGGGCTTACTCAGACTGATAAATCTACGAAAGCCGAATGTTATATAAGAGGGTTCGGGGATATATATCAATTGATTTTTATATATATATATATATATATATATATATATATATATATATATATATATATATATATATATATATATATATATATATATAGATATATATATATATATATATATATATATATATATATATATATATATATATATATATATATATCTTGATATATATATATTTATATATATCTTGATATATATCCGATAAATATCAAATGATTTTTTCTGATATATATCAATATAAAAATGGTTTAAAAATTTTATATTATTTCTAATTTCCCCAAATGTAAATGGCGTTGGAGTAGAGTTAAAAGAAACTTCCTAATAGTAAGTTCTAATTCATAAATGACATCATTTCTTCCGGCATTATCATGTCAAAGCCAAAAAAATTATTTACAAGTGGGTTAACACTATTTTTGGCCATATCTAGGTAAAAAATTATTATATTTTTTTATTCTGCTTGTTTTTACGGCGCATTTATGATAAAAAATGTCATAAAGGAAAAATAAAGATTTTGATTTTTTTATGTTTTTAATATATACTTCTTTAAAAAATACATAAAAAACAAACAATTTAAAAAAAATATTGAATAAAAAAGTTAGTTTTTCAACTAAAAAATCAACTTTGAAATTTCAAAAAATCGGTTTCGCGACTAGATAGCGGCAAAAATATCGGATTTACTGTTTTTGGATTGAATTTATTTGCCCTTTTTGATGTTTTTTGATATATTTTTTTTGAAAAATACATAAAGAAACGGAACAATTTGAAAAAACGAACCAAGTAACGAACGCAAAATTGATAAAGACGAAGTAAATTTCGTTTTAAAACGTAGATTGCAAAAAAAATAACAATAAGCTTGAAGATAATAAGGATAAAAGTTATTTAAGATTATTTGCAAAAATAACGATTTTTTGAACTTTCAAAGTTGATTTTTAATTGAAATATTAATATTTTAATATTTTCGCTACCATCACCATAAATTCGCCGTAAAAACAAAGAATTAAAAGAAAATATAGTGATCCATCAATAATTTATCTATTTTTTAAGGCCAAAAATAGGGTTGAATTCAATTTGTATAAAATTATCAAAAATTTTGTTAAGAAAGGGTACGTTTTTTTTGTGTTTATTTTATTATTTTTTATAAAGAAAGTAATTTACAAAGTGCAGAAACGATTTTACTTCATTATTGAGTATTTAAGAAGCATTACGTAACTTTTGTATTTATAGAATATAACTGGGTTAACAAAATGGATGGATATATATATATATATATATATATATATATATATATATATATATATATATATATATATATATATATATATATATATAATATATATATATATATATATATATATATATATATATATATATATATATATATATATATATATATATATATATATATATATATATATATATATATATATATATATATATATATATATACAAAGATAATACTACTACGAATAGATGGTTCATTTAAATGGGGCGTTTGGAATCGGTTCGAAGATATCAATGCTTCCGTAAATGCGAATAAAATTAAGTCGGTAACCCCTGCCCCAGCGAAACAAACCGTGCGAAATTGCCAATGTCTGTCGCTTGAACCTTATTCGAACACGAAGTAGCGAAAGCGGGCGGCTAAACGGATTGTGTTTTTTCTAGTCGCGTTTTATCACGCCAATAGTAAAGGGCCTGCCGGCAACACTGTTTAACTTTCGTTCTGTGATAGAGCGAGAATCTCTCGATGGACATCGTCTCGCGTTAGCCAAAGTCCATTAGGGGTATCAAAAATATAGCATTGAATGGTTCATCTTATCCGTAGTAGTATTATCTTTGATATATATCATAAATATCCGATGTTTTGATATTTATAATAAATATTGGATATTTTCGAACCCTGCATACAAGGCATTTTGACAAAGAAGTATACAAAAAAATACATGGAAGGTATTATTTAGACGAGGCTTGAAAATAGATTGTCGAAGCACCTATATTTTTATTTTTATACACATTAAACATGAATACGCTTTGTAATAATATAAAATACACCAGAAAATGGTTAATGAGTTAATGTAAACACTAAAGGCTATTTTAAATTAAAAAAATTATTTATTATATTTTAATATAATATTTACTTTCTAAACTAGTCTCTTATTCTGATCTGGAAACTTTTTTCACAATTAATCAATTTCTTAGTTTTATCGATGTACCCTTAATTCTAATATTAATTTTCTCAAAACCTATCTTCATTCAATTGATATTGAAACAGGGCACCAAAAATCTTTTTCACATATGTTAAATATACATTTATGTTCACTGTTGCGTGTCTCTAAAAAAATATCCCTTACTTATGAGCAGCCATCATGCAGAACAAAGGGTCATTTAGTCTTGCGGGCGTCATTTTCACAAATGACCTTAACTATTATAAACACATCATATCTGTTTTCACAGCAGATTGGAAAAGCTCGTATTCCTCATCAGATAAAAAAATCCTGAACCAGAAAAAATACACAAAACAACTATTCCAATTTTTTTAAAAAAGAAGCAAGCCACAAATATGGC
>JAHBCN010018103.1:0-17654 GCA_019359885.1 Listronotus oregonensis
CAGCATTAATTTAAAAAAATCTGTGTTGTGAGGAATGGCTTATATATTAAATATGGATGTTCTTAGTTATATACCTGTTTTTATCTCTTATCCACCACTAATCTAGTGAAACTAAAATATACTATAAATATATGAAATTAATTAATAAATAAGCTAGGATTAAACGCCCAACTAACTAACCAATTACTCCATAAAAGCATGATAAACTGTTTCGCGGTAATATCGAAATATTTTAACATAAACTAAGCGATAATAATAATAATTTTGCAATTAAAATGCTGAATATAAATTGCCGTAAAACGTATCGCCATTCGCATACTAAAAAGCATCAAAAAAATTGCGTGTAATTAATTTATTAACGCTGGAGGTAACAGGTATGCCTTCTGGCATACATACAAGTATTTTTTAGGATTTCCGATATGGAGTTTAGCTAAATAATATCAGCGATGTTATGATCTTGTAACGATAAAAAAGTCAAAGAGGTAAACTTTCTGTTACCTTTGATAAACGTATTAGTTGTTTAAGTTTATGCCACAACTAACTGAACCCAAGCCACAAGATACAGGAATTTTATCAAAACTCTTTCTGTGAATGCTACACATTCACAGAGAGTCAAGAGACATAATCTATAATCTGTTAATATTTAATGTTAAAAGGGCGCAAGTACAAGTAATATAAAATATTAGATTATAGATTAGGTCCTAATTGAGTAATCCTGGACTCAATTAAGTTTTTAAAATATGGTAAGATCTATTTACATTAAACTTAGTTTACTATACTTTTTAAATTTTATCTTAAACTGGCTAAAAATCTATTGGCAGGAAGCAGAGTGTATGGGGGTACAACTGAATCGATTGCAGCGCTCGCTATGGTAAAATTTTCGTTAAATCATGCATTTAAATTAAATGTAAACAATTGGATAAAATATTAAAAATAGTGCATAATAGTTGTTGTGGAGTTAAATGTAAGAATACTGGCAGAAAATACTGCAAATTTTATACATTCCCAACTGCTAGTTGAAAATTAGAAAAAGGAAAAAATGGATAAATGCAGTTAAGAGAAAAAAGTAAGTAGTGTATAACATAACCCAGCAAACCAAATTTTCTGCTTAGAAGAACAACTTTCGAATTTGACGAAACAAGAAAAAAACTTACTTGTTTCTTGCCGTGTACCGTTTGTTCCTGTTTCTCCTAAGTTTTTTTTATAATTTGCGAGTTTAAAAAAAAGGTTCTTTTTATTAGACTATGTAATCAAGGAGTCTTTGCAGTACTGACTCTATTGTCTGTGTAGTCTTATGTGATTGTAAATAGAGAAAATGGCTCCAAGGCCTTTAAGCAAGTAAAGTAAATGTTAGTGTTAAGTATTTTGAAAAAGCCCTAGACTCTTAAGTTTGTCAGGTGATTTTTTACGTATTGGGCCAATTGCCGATTTTTGTTGGAGCCCGCTAGTTTCTGAGATATGACGCCCCATTGACAATCTTGAACCTTTCCCACCGCTTTAAACATGATTTAATGCAGCGGTCAGATGTCGTTTTCATCGCGCCCTGCCAATAGTTTTAAGTACTACTATGCACACACTTTAAATTATATAATAAGTCTTACAACACTTTTCACATCAACTTAACTTAATAAGAATCCAAAACTAACTGCTTTGAGACAGCTTCAGCTTGACCATATTACCATATAATGCTGAGATCAGTCAGCAACTACATCCCGATTAGGATGTCCAACAAAACTGTCTAAGCTTTTAAGAAAAACTTAAGTAAGTTAAAAAAAAAACATGTGTGCTGTAACAAAAAAGGACCTTTTTTAAGATATTCCCAAAATGGCTTTAAGAATTTTTTTTTTTTTGGGAAATATAACTTTATTGAATAATAAAAGCATGTCATGAAATCAAAATTTTCGTTAATTTAGAAACACATATAACGATTACCTGCTACAGATGATTTATCTTGAACTAAAAGATCACAGATGCACTTTTTACTTTTAGTCCAGCAAATTAATTTATCCTGGGTTTCTGAGTTACAAAATGAGTTATATGGCTTATATAACCTGTTACCAGAAGACAGAGAACGGATATGGCGAAATGTTACAAGATAATTTGTCCGAACAAATACACTATACAGTGTGGTCATTTAAGTGAGCAATGTTAATTGCACAATCAAAATACAAATATTGCTAAAAGTTGGTGCATGTTCAATAATCATATTAGGTGCACTTAGAATAGTTGCAAGTCAAACAGCATACAGGGTAGGTCAAAATTTAAAAAAATTACAAGAGTAAAGTACCGTTATTTTAGAAAATTTAGCAAAATTTTATAAAGAAAAGGTGTTCAAAATTAAAAATTATGCCTAAATACCAAAACACGGCCTCCTAAGAAATGTATGTTGTTTTTTTTAATTTTTCTTAATTTTTTTGTTTTTAGTATTTACAATAAACACTCTTATAAACTATTTTGAATCAAATCAATTTTGCATAACTTTGATTAAATTCAGACATATTTGTAACATAAACAAAAATTTTTATTTTTAAGGGAATTACAAACTTCATGTTTCTTGCAACGATATTCAACACAACTTTAAAATTTTACAAAAAATCTTTTTAATAAGGTAAAACATTTAAAATAATAATATGCATATTAAAAAACGCTACTTAAAGTGCAAAATTTTAATTTTAAATGTTTATTAAAAAACTGTACAAATTAATAGACATTTTTAAAAAAACCTACTAAACTTATCGCGGATACCCATGAAAAAAAAATGCAAGTAAAGTTTATTCCCGTTTTTGGATACCACACTGTACGGTTATTAAATAAAAATGTTTTACTTAAATGTTGGTTCTCTGGACAACATATGTATTTTGGTTAAAAATCACATGTTAGATGTGTTTCTTTATTTAACGACTAGATGAAAAGCCTGTCTCCGCCAGGCGAGAGACAATATTAAGTAGTCTCGTCTGAAGACGCCTGGGACGGCTAACGGTAAAAAAACACTTTTGCTCCTATTTTTTTTCCCGGGGGGGAAATTCAAAAACGGGTTTAGCCACTGCTAAAGACTACCACTGTGCCAAATTTCATAATTTTAGCTCAAGCCATAACTTCAGAATCACGTGGACAGACAAATAAATATCTATATATACGTACCTACATATAAATATATATATATATATATATATATATATATATATATATATATATATATATATATATATATATATATATATATATATATATATATATATATATATATATATATATATATATATATATAAATATTCCAAACGTAATTATACAATTATTTGAAAATTAAAAAGCCTTTTGCAGTATTTAGCAATACAGTACAAAGAAATAACAGAAAACTACACATTCACCCGATATATCTGGCAATGCAAATGGCCGCGCATCAGCATATTTTTCAAGTAATTTTCTCCGAACAGCCTCTAATTACACCCCCGACCGGCGGGCGGCGGCGGCGCGGCATAATTTGGCCCAAAGGCGCACCTTTGATACACTCCACCATGTCAATTACCCCATTGACAAGGTTCGACGTCACGAGATGATTATTCGGAATTATTCGGGACACTTTGAACTTGGCCAATCGCTTGGAAACTGAGTTCTATGCTAATTCTGTACTAATTTTCAAATGCGGTGTACTGTTGCGTAAATCATTAGTATTTTTCAATAAGTAACACTTTTTAATCAACCTAATGAGCCTCTTGCATAAAAATTATTTAACAACTGAAAACACGTCAAATGTAGTAAATTTTAGGACACAAATGAAAGAAAAATTCTGAAAACTGCAAATTTTTACGCGCTAAATCGTGAAAAAAACACTTTTATGAATTATTTTAGCAATATCGCTTAAGCAAATTAATTTAAACCTTCTGTTCATTATTAAGTATGGTTTCAACTACATTCTCTAATCTTTTTTGTGAAAAAATATTAATAAACAAGCCGGTGACGGAGCTTTTCCCAAGGCGTCTTTGAAAATAGACGATTTGCGGTGATCACTGTGTTTGAGCTAAAAATTATCGGAAATCAAAATCCATTAGAATTTAGTCGAAGTATCATTAAAACCTCGTTTTCTATATACAGGATGATTGGTAAGTAGAGGCGAAAAATGAAAAACCCGAATTAAAACGACTTTTTTTTATTGAACTCGATCAAGTATGTTTCTCATGTATTTTAATACGCTGAATCTAAATTCAAAGTCCGTTGGGCTGTACACCTTTGTCTTTATAAATTGTGAAAACACGCTGAAAATGGCTTAAATTTGCAGTTATGAAAATAATGAAAATTTAATTAAACAAGATCAAATATGTTTTTTTATGTATTTCGATACACTAAATCTAAATGCGATGTCCGTCTGTCTGTACATACTCCAAATTTATATACTCGATCAAGTTTAATATTTTTTTTTCATAACTGTAACTTTTTGCAGTTTTTTGCAATTTAGTTAAAATTTGGAGAGTGTACGAGCCAAACGGATTTCGGATTTAAATCCATCGTATTGAAATACATAAAAAACATACTTGATCGAGTCCAATAAAAAAAAATCGGTTTCATAACTGCAACTTTTAACTATTTTCAGCGTTTTTTTGCAATTTACCTAAAATTTGTAGGGTGTACAGCAAAACGAATTTTTAGATTTAGCGTATCGAAATACATAAGAAACATACTTGATCGAGTTAAAAAAAATCGTATTCATTGAACTCAGCTTAATTTTTTAACCATTTTTAGCAGTTTCGCAATTTACTCAAAAATTTGAATGGGCCAAACGGATCTTGGATTTGGATTCAGCGCACCAAAATACATATAGATGGATGTGTCTGGTCAAATGCACAGACCACTTTTTTTTT
This sequence comes from Listronotus oregonensis, assembly GCA_019359885.1. Taxonomy (NCBI): domain Eukaryota; kingdom Metazoa; phylum Arthropoda; class Insecta; order Coleoptera; family Curculionidae; genus Listronotus; species Listronotus oregonensis. The sequence goes on from JAHBCN010018103.1 coordinate 4,857, forward strand.
GTTTGTGTGTCGGCGTTACTGTTAACTTAAAAAAAATAATTAACGGATCTAAATCTATTCTGTATTTTATAAAAATCCACCATTGGTATTCTGAATCGAAAACCAAGAATACTTTTTTTTGCAAATTTTCTTTCGTTTTTAAGATATTTCACTATAAAGTTTTGCCAAAGAAAAAATTTTAAATCACATTGTGGGTGACCGGACAATTTTTTTTCATATTCTTTATTGAAATACAAATAAAAAAGGTTTTATGACTTTTTACGATAAAGTCAACAATTTTGGAGATATGAATTTTTAAAAGTTAAAAAAATCTCAAATTTTGGTACTTTTGAACCATGAAAAATATATATTAAGAAAAAAATTAAACAATTTTTTTTTAAATTCTGTATACAATAGTTAATAATATCCTTAATTGATATTTAAAAAAAAAATCTTGTTTATACAGGTTTTTTGATTGTTTATTAAGCGCGCTCACAAGTATGCGTCCCTTACCTTTAAGAATCATTATTTATCATTTATCTTAAAAACTAGTAACTTTATTAAAATTGTTAAAGAGGGCAATGTTATTAATAATTTAATTATCTACAATTTGTTTTAATGTTTTTTTCCTGAAATCAAGTTTACAAAAGTTATTGGAGCTTTATTTTACTTGTAAGCGCACGTAATAAACAATCAAAAAACCTGTATAAATAATAAAAAAAATTCAAATCCTAATTAAGGATATTATAAACTTTTGTTTAAAAAATGAAAAAAATATGTTTTTTGTCTTTAACTTTTTTTTTTAATATACCTTTTTCATGGGTCAAAAGTACCCAAATTTGAGATTTTTAGAACTTTTAAAAATTCATATCTCCAAAAATATTAACTTTATCGTTAAAAGTCATAGAACTTTTTTTATTGGTATCTCAATAAAGAATATGATAAAAATTTGTCCGGTTGAAAAATCACAATCTCTTGCAATTGTTTAAACAATTTCGGTTTAACCGATATGGCACCAGGTGGCGCCCTGGCAACATGCATTTATATCATCAGTAGGGCAATTTAAAGAGGATCGTATAAAACATTTAGGGTCAAATAGTTTTTGGTACTCATATTGAATCATCGATTCCAGCTCCATAGAGTAGACTAGTGATGAGCAAAGCAAGACCAGACCAAGACCGGGCTATTCTTGGTCTTGGTCTTGGTCTTGCAAGCCAAAGGAAGGTCTTGTTCTTGGTCTTGGTCTTGCACCACCCGGTCTTGGTCTTGGTCTTGGTCTTGCTGCAAGAGTCTTGCTGGTCTTGCTTTTTTTTGGTAGTAATGATTTAAAGTAAGTAATCTTGAGTGAAACATATTTTTTTAATATTTAAAAATAAATAAAGATGTAAACTATATTTTCTGCATTAAAATTATTAAAGATGCCAATTTTAACCTTACACATACGTTTGAATTATTTGATTAAAAAAAATATTTTAAATGTAGGGATTTATTTATTTATGCTCCATCTTTAGTTGAATCGAAACACAACCTGTTTTTATACGTTTAGTGGCATATAGAAACATTTTAGTGCTTAGAATTATTTAAATTATTCTTTGAAGAGGCATATAAAATTAAAAGAAATACAAAACTATGTACTGTGTGAGCAGAAAAAAACTTTTAATTTCAACCAGAAATGAAATTTTCGTGAAAATGGTTTTAATATTGGTTTCTGATTTAAAAACAAGTTATTAAAAATCTTTCAGTTTATACATATGAACTTTTTATTTTTAAATTAATCAAAATTTGGTACAAAGTTTGCACAAATACTTTATAAACATTCTGCATTATACAAGGTGGTCATACGTAAAAGTCGATATCTCCAAAACCTGTTCATTATGGTGAAACCCCAAATATAAAAAAATTATAAAAAAAAAAAGGCGTAAAATGAAATTTTTTTTTCTATTCCAAAATTTCCACTGACACTCAAAAAAAACCCCTTATTTTTAGCTTTTAACCTAAAATATAAAATTTATGACAAAAATTTTTAAAAAAAAATCACTACCCTGTATATTATGAAAATTTTAAACTAAATATAAAAACAATAAATAGATTTTAAAAATGTCATTATTTTTTTTTTTAGCATTGTTTTGCTTTTAAGTCAAAACAGGAAGTGATATTTAAAATTCATTTGTAAAAAAATTATTCTATATTATAGACATGAAAAAATATATTTTTTTAATTCTTTTTTTAAAAATTTTATATCTTATTTTAAAGAATTTTAAATGAAAAAAATTTTTTAAAGGGGGGAAAAAAATTATTTTTTCTGAATTCTGAAAATTTCAGATCCATTGTAAGTGGCATCACTAGATAGCAATTAAAACATTGAAAAATAAAAGTTATTTTTAACTTCTATAACTTTTGTATCCCTAGCTTTTTCGTCGTGAACGTTTCGGAGATATCGTCTTTGTCGGACCATTGAGTCACAATCTTATTATTTTTGAAACTTTTTATTGAATTTACCAACGCAGTTAAAGAACTGTATAAAATAACAAAGGATCCATTTAATTATTATTTTATTAAAGAAACCCCATTTTTATTAAAAAAAAAATTATTAATCGCCTTGGCAGTTTCCCCAAAATTTTTTGTCATTTTTGTGTGAAACACCCCTGTTTATTGAATATACAAATTAAATATTTAAAAAAGTTGAGAAGGAAGAGTCTTGCAGGTCGGTCTTGGTCTTGCGTAGTCATGCACTCCTCGATCTTGGTCTTGGTCTTGCATACCCGGTCTTGGTCTTGGTCTTGCAAGCGAAAAGCGGCCTTGGGCTTGGTTCCGGGCTTTGGGCTTGCTGCAAGACCAAAAAAGACCGCAAGACCAAGACCGGTCTCCTCATCATAGAGTAGACTTTCCGCTGCAACTTCGAAGTCTCCAGCCGCTTTTTTTTCAAGTCTTTGCCTTATTCAGGCTTCTTTTTCTCAGTTTCTGAGCCTGTATTTTGGCCTAGCTGATGTGATAGACATCGAAAAAGGGGAAAACTTTTTTAAAGAGGGATAATTATTATCAATAACTTTGGGGAGTTTTGTCGATTGACTTCCCAAAATTTTTGGGGGTGTTTCGAGATGTTAAACTTTAAGGAGACACAAAAACTATTTTTTAAATAAAAAACTTGCCATATTAAAAAAAAATCTTTATCTAATTTTTGATCTCATTATTTTAATAGATCGAGATTTTGAATAGGAACTTGGCCCTTATGTTACAAATGTATTTTTGGTGTGAAATTTTAATTCTTGTAGTTGTCCTTATATCGTTACAGAAAAAATGGTTTCATTTGTACATTGAAAAAATTTCAGTGCTCAATGTGTTTCTTTACTTCACAACAAAAGAGTACACTGAAAAAATAATTTATTTGAATTAAATAAAGATGGAATCTATTCAAAAAAAAATTTTTTTTGGTATAGGACAAACAAATATTTGTTTGAATTAAAAATTATAAGATATTATTTATTTTAATTTAATCCTAAAATAACAGATATGTATTTCTATTTATTAAAACAAAAGCTTTTTTTAAAAATTTAAAACAATGCTACAATAAGTCAAAGAAATGATCTTTAAAATCCAACAACATAAACATGTAGATCAAAAAATATTATTTAATTTAGGAAAAACTTTTTTAAAGTAAAGTAAAAAATAAATTTTAATTGAGGTAGCTCACTTGTAAAATGAAATTGAAATATTGGGTAAATAAAAGTGTCTTTTATTGAATTAAAGAAAAAACGATTTTTTACACAGCTAATTGTGTTCGGTTCTTATGATATTTTTTAAAAAATAAAGCAGTATAAATCAGAGTATTAAAAAAATTAAATAAACCCTGAATTTTTTGACCGTTTTGATCCGTACTGGTACTAGTCCCGTTCAACAATCAATTTTTGTTAGAGAAGAGACGAAGATAAAAAATGTTCATCCCAATCTCGGTTTGACTTGTGGGGGTGCCGAGCTTTACTTACTATAAAGCGATAATTTTATCTACGACTGTCGCGAGTAAACTACCTTAAGGTTTCAAACTTTATTTCTTCCATTGTAACGTTACACCTGGCGCCAAAATCTACTATTTTTCACCCTTATATAATAAACAACTATTTTATTTAATTATTTAGAATTAAAAACAACATAATTTTTTACCCCATGCAATATTGTTGACCATAGTGGTAACAAGGTGTACGTCATTCAACCAAAGAAACAGACCAAGTGCGGGCAAAACTATTTACCAAGAACGTTAAAAATTATTTTGTTGAAAGTACCAACGTGGGTTCGGATCAATCATTGACAGTGGCGTGAAGGGCATGCAATAATTGCAAATTTTAATTTGGTTTTAATAGATGCGGGTACTTACAAGTCTATCGAACGGTAATAGCATGGGGTTGATGAAATTCAATTAAAGGTAAATTGAGTTATTACTTCAAGTAGAACACAGGGTACCGTGTGACAAATTATTTTTTGAAAAAAGAAAATAGGAATAATTTAAAAGCACATTATTTATATATTTTTTTATAATTAATTACGCAGGAACAATTAAATTATAGTAATGGGGACAAAAATATTAACAAAATTATTACAAATAAAAAATGATTTTAAAAATTACAATACGCTGTTTAGATTATACTTCAATAAGCTCTCCATTGTTCTCCATACATTTTATAATTTTTATCCTAAAACTGCGGGTTGCGTTTGCTATCTGATATCTAGCGATGTTCTCACATTCTTCTCTTATGCGACGTTTAAGATTATCCTTATTTTGTGGTCCAGTGTTATACACCCTCTCTTTAAGTAGACCCTACAAGAAGTAATCAAGTGGGGTAAGATCTGGGGACCTCGGGGGCCAGTGACAAAAATTTAGGTCAATATTTGTACCTCTGCCAATCCATCTATTGGGAAAATGAGCATTTAGCCAGTTCCTTACCTGCAAAAAAATGACAGGGAGCTCCATCTAGTTGAAAGATTAAGTTATGCCGAAGTTCCAATGGTAAATCATCGGGAATGTCTTCAAACTTGTTCTTCAAAAAATTGAGGAAAGATTCACCTCAAAGAATACTGGTCCCAATATTCTGTCTCCCAATATTCCACACCAAACATTGACTTTCTCAGAATATTGGTTTTGACAGCTAATAACCCAGTGGGGATTTATAGTAGACCAGTATCGAGAATTTTGTGTACTTACAGTGCCATTTGTCGTAAAAACAGCTTCATCAGAGAATAATATTTAAAAAAATTAAATTCGGTGATCTTTCATAAATCCTAATATCCATGCGGAAAATCAAATCTTAAATCATTATCTCCTGGCAACAAAGTGTGTGTAAATTTAGGTCTAAATGGCTTTAAGTTATGATTTTTTAAAACGAACCTAACAAAGAAGATTTTCAGATCCAGGTCCCTTGACATTTGCCTTAAACTTGTACGTGGATTTTCGGTTGACATATAATAAAACATTTAATTTATCGTCTTCAGTGAAGCCACGGGGTAGGTTGTTGTTATTTTCTGGATTATTGCGAGTCCTTTTAAAAAAAATTAGGGAACATTGTTTAAACTGATTCATAATATTACTAACAGTCTGATGAGAAATATCTTCTCGCTCTGGATGGTTGTCATTAAACTCTTCTGCAGCTTGCCTCGCAGTGCGGTAATTATTACACAATTAAAACAATCTCAACTTTTTCTCGATTCGTTTAATGCATATTTAGAAAAAATACTTTATAATTTAAAATTGCATATCAAAAATTGACAGTCAATGTCCTAATGAAATCATAGAAACGTTACTTGTCATCGTTGATAGGAAGCCATTTGATTCTGTTTTAGAAATTATTTAACAAATTTTTGTTGCGGAATATTGGCACGTATCATTATTACAGTTTTTGTAATAAAATATTTTTAAATATTTGCAATGGTAATAAATTTAAATATTTGTAATGGTAATGAATAACTTGGATCCATATACACGCTGGTGTTAATATCAAATTACTAAGAAAAAGATATGTTTATTAGGAAAAGAAATCGGAAAATGGGGTTTCAGATAAGGCAAAACTTTTTTGAAAGAATACTTTTTTGTCGAAAAACCAATATTAAAGAAGTATGTATGTATGTATATACAGTGTGTCTACTTAAGTTGGCAACTTATGGGAAACTTTTTTATTATTAATTTTACGAAAAAAAGTAAAGTATCTTTATATTTCAAAATATCGAAAATTGTTATTATAAAAAGTTGTTTGGAATTAAAAATAATGTTTAAATATGCAATTACATCCTTCTAATTAAAAAAAAATGTTTACAAATTTTTCTGGCATTCTACTGAATTTCTACAAAATTTCGATAAATACAACTGATGTTTTGAATGCCACTGTCAAGTATTTCTTGTCAAAGCATCCTAGATTATATGTACAATAATTACAGTAAAATTTTCGTTGTGCGAGTAAGATGTTTTGAAAAATAAAAAAATATATAATAACTTAATGCAACTGCATACTTGAACGTAATTTTTAATTCCGAACAACTTTTTATAATAACAATTTTTGATATTGTTTAATATAAAGGTACTTTACGCCACTTCTACTAGCAACTACCAAAAATTACGACTAAAATTCGTATTTTTTGACTTATCTCGTATAGGATAAAAAAATATATATATAAAATATAGTATATATATATATATATATATATAATATATATATATATATATATATATATATATATATATATATATATATTAATAATTATATATATATATATATATATAATATATATATATATATAATATATATATATATATATATATACTATATATATATATATATATATATATATATATATATATATATATATATATATATATATATATATATATATATATATATATATATATATATATATATATATATATATATATATATATATATTATACAGTATGTCTATATCTTTGAAATTACTTTTATTTTTGTTAATTTAAAAACTTTAGTGACGTGATCTTATTAAGTATATATAAGAGGGGTTTAAAGAAGAGAAATATTTAAACATTTTTTATTGTCAATAATGTAAAGGTCGAAAAAAAAATCTTGAAAAATAAACTTTAAAATTTATTTTCAACGAAAATGTATTCATTTCAGTTTGTAGAATACACCAAAATTTTATCAATTTTTTGATGTGTGATTTTGTTTCGACTTAATTTGTTCATAACTTTTGCAATTTTTTGTGTGCTGAAAAATTCTTCAAATACATTTTTCTAGGCATCATTCCGAATCCATTGAGCTCCCTTTAGAGCTATCGTTAATATTTTTAGGAGCTTTATCTCGAATTTACACGTTTTTGAACTTGTTGACTAAACTATTAAAGTAATGATTAAACTTAAGGAAAACTAAGGTAATTTCCTAGTTAGGCAAAGTAAAACGTCTCTATTTCTCCAAACACCCTGCAAATTTCTACCCCCGTCCAAAAGCAACTGCGAGTCGTAAGTACATTAAGTGTTGCCAAACAATTATTGGCACGTCATACGGTAACGTGTTGGCGGTTTCCAACCACAAATTTGCGTGCCGTACGAGTCGCGAGGGGAAAGTTAAAACGTTTATCAGTTTACCGCAAAACTGCTGGTGTAAATTAGTTTCTTGACGGTCTGAGGACGACTAGGTTTAATGTAGTGTGGCCATAGTTAAAATGCAGCTACAACACGAAGTAATGGATTCTTTAATTCAATACAAATTTTTGTGATTTTTTAAGTAAAATATACTTTTTTATTTTCAATTGTATATGTAATGTTGACATAATAGACTTTATGTCATACTAGTTCATTATTGTGTTTTTATTGCTTAGTTTTATAGTGCACTTTATACCCATGCGGACATTGAGTGCACTTTAGGGCCCATGAGGGCATAAAATGCACATAATGGCGCGCGCGGGAATAAAGACAAAAAAATGATGTTAACGTTAACGCCTTTTCAGCAGGCAGCCCTTTTAATAGTCCCTAGAAAAATACATTCAATAAACTTTTTTTTCTCCTAATTTTGAGGTCGTAGAACATGATTCTAACTTCAAGATCATGTTTTACGGATCAGACACTTAAAGGAGCTGGCTCCCGAAAAGGCGCTACCTTCACCGACATTAAAAAAAAGGTTTTTGATTAACTTATTATTAACCTTTATTACTGAAATTACAAAATATAAAATTGAGGAATCTATTATTTAAATATCTGTATATTCCGAAAAGATCCGTCGATAGTTGGATTGTCTGCAGCTAACGTTGTTGATGTAGGCACAGGTTTCTGTAAGATAATGCCAAATCCAGAACGTATGCCTGCCAGCATTCTTAAAACCTCATTTTTTGAATATATCCTTCAGCTACCGACGTACGCTTCCATTCACCATGGCGCCTCAATGGAATTATACTGGCTATAGCTTCTGCCAGAAGAGTTGCCTATGTTCGACGCAGACAGTGACCAGTATATTTCTCTGGATTGCTGAAACCCAGATATTTTGCAATAATGAACTGACTGTATAGTACAGCGATCTTGTCAGAAAAATCCTTTTTTTCTGAACAACCATGTGCCCGTAAAGACTTGTAGTCTTTTTTAGCTTCATACTATTTATTTCGTCTTCGGCAACAATGGTAAAAACGAGCTTTTTATCGGTTTTTGTCTATGGTACATTTACCACGGGTAACTAGCATATTCACAAGTTCTTATCGTTGACATCCACCAAATACACCAAATATTAATGCAACTTTATTCATTAAACACGTGTCATTCGGTGCTTTATGAATAAATCTTAAAACATCTTCTCTAGACAAAACTTTAAACTTTTTTGGCTGATATCCTTTTGACCCTTGCTTCAAATATTCAATTAACTTATGGTAATTAGCCCTAATAATATTTTTATTTACCATTAAAGTCTTCTTTACCATTGAATATTTGGACCATAAGCAACTCGGGGAAAATGTTACAGCGAGACCAGCGAAATATCCAAGCAGCACAGTTTCATTAATAAATTCTGCCAACCAGTTTAGTAATTTGTCATATTCTCTGTCGTAGTCATTCTTCGGTAGCAAGTTTTGTGTTGCTTTTATGGCTTTTATTACAATTTCGTTAGGAATTTTATTACTTTTCTGCATTTTAACCTTTTAAGTTTGGTAGCTGTTGTTTAAATCAGTTCAAGTTTTTGTATTTTTTGGATTACTTATACTTCGGTCAATCTAGACATTCAAAGGTACATAAATTTACATCAAGTTAAAAATAATATTTCAAATTTCTCCATCGTTCCCGTACGTGGAAAAAAATTGACTCGAGGTCAAAGGTCAAAAAATGGGTTTTTCGCGATTTTCTTCAAAACAGTAAGTTTTATCGTAAAATTAATTAAACAAAAATTGTAGATTATAAAAGTATCTAGGTATTAATATTTTTTTTCTTAAAAGCCATCGTTCCTGAGATATAACAATTCAAAAAGTTCTACACGTCATTGTATGCATAAGTACGTCACGTATATACATCTCTGTAGCTGTAATATAAGTAAAAATATTTTTCTATCGGCGATTATTTAAATTTACTATTTAATTAATTTTAAAATTTAAAATATAAAATATACATAAGTATAACTATGACAATATCAGGTAATATGAAACTCAGTCCCTTAATTTTTACTCTAGTGTATGTACGGAGCTCCTAAAAAAATTACCTGCTTAGATAAGTATCGATATGCATGTTTTGTTAAAAACACTCAAAATAAAAAAGAAGTGCAATAAGCTTGTCTTTCTTCAACTTTAATTGCTGCTCATCAACCTCTTTTTCGGGTATATTATTACCAAGTTCAAGTGTGGCTTGGTTATCAGCTAGATCCAAAAGATTGGGGTTGGAAGTTGGTCGATAATACATTAGAACCAATTTAGACTTTATTCCCTGTCCGGTAGCGTAGTGGTCAGAGCCTCGGCTCGCCGCGCCGGCGATCCGGGTTCGAATCCCAGCCCCGCCGGAGACATATTTAGGTAGTAGTTATTTAAAATAACGTCCGTGGTGGCACTACCGCGTTGTCTAAAAGGTGCTGTGAAATGCAATATTTGCATGTTTCAGTGCTTGGGCAGCGTTGACGGAACTGGGGCAAAAAGATGGGTTAAACATCGGAAAACCCGGCACTCACGGTACTCTGTTACTTAGGAGTATATATGTATATGTCTAGTATATATAGTATATATGTATATGCAAATCCTTCGTGAGTTGTCACAAAGATTAAAAAAAAAAAATTCCCACCTGCGCCCGAAAAACTGCTAAACACAATTTTTTGCAACTGTAAAAAGGGATGCAGTGCAAAATGTGGTTGCAAAAAAGTTGGATTGTTGTGTTCTCTGGCATGCACGAATTTTCAAGGCCAGTCGTGTTCTAATGTTGAATCACCAACAGCAGAGGATTCGTCTGATACTGACAAACAGACCTGCGATATAGCGCTATTGACGCAATTTATTGAAGAAGAGGAAGAAAAAGAAGAAGAACAACAAGTAGAATTAATTGAAGATTATGAATCGGACGCATAAATTTTTCTACTGTTTTTTAATTTCCATCGCTTTAATCAATTCCAACCCTTGCGAATATCTGTCATTATGCAATAGTTTCCAATAAAACAGAATTACAACAGATCTGTGAAATAGGCCTACTGGAGAAACCACGTTAAAAAAACGCGCTAAGTACAGTACTCCAGAGGTGGCGTGAAAACGTGTACAATTTTTGAATGGTTATATCTTAGGAACGGTGGCTTTAAGGAAAAAAACATTGAAACCATTTTTTATAGATTATTTTATGATCTACAATTTTTGCCCAAGGTAATTTTACGATAAAACTTACCGTTTTAAATAAAATCGCGAAAAACCTTTTTTTTACCGTTGACCTCGAATCATTTTTTTCCACGTACCGAAACGATGGGGAATTTTAATATGTTATTTTTAATTGTGTTTTAAACAATTTTACTTAATTTCAGCTTGATGTAAATTTATGTACCTTTACTCTTATTTTTTGGTCTAATTTGACCGGACTATTACTAGTATCAATGTGATGCTGGTTAAGAATCTTAAGTAAAAACTTGGAAATTTAAAATTGAAGATTTAAAATTGCGGATTTTGCCGCATGTTTAGGGTATAAGGGTTTTTGAGGGTACTAGATAAAAATCTGGAAACTGATAATCTTAGTTAAACGTTTGGAAATTTGAAATGGAATATTCAAAATGGCGGATTTTGTCATTTATAAATCGATTTGTCTCAAATGAGAAATATAAAATAACTGATTCCAGCCTTCGGATCATTTTAGTACAAAGTGGAATCAATTTTTCCATCCAGCCTCACTTAAGCTACAGCACTAATAGCAAAAATATTATACATTGAAGTCCCTTGCATCCCATCTATTTATGCGCGTTACCCACTAACTCTATAATTTAAATTCCATTCCGTATTTTAATAAAGCGACTCTCCCAAATCGATAATCAGTGAATATTCATCACCCCGACGAACCGGCGAGCGTCCCCAACACAGGGCATAATTAATTAACCCCATCCCCTCGGCTCCGATGGCAATACTATACCTCATTTGAAAATTAGCATAGAACAGCCGCCCTGCTTCCGAGCAATTTCTCGGGTTCAAAGTGTACATCGCTAATTGGGTATTAAATTAACATTGCAATTAACAGTATAGTAATTAGGAATATTAGTTGCACCAGCTAATCTTAGAGCTGACAATATTATAAATGACCTTGAAACCTTGAGTAGAATCGAGTGTTGAGTGGCTATTAATCAAGCGTTTGCGAAGAAATTTGCGCTTCATTTCTTGAATATTTTCACCAGGGGGTGGGGGTGGCTAACATTATGCTCTGGTAACTTTCGGTTAAGAAAAATATTGGAACATTATTAGGATTTCATTTTACAATGGGATTTTTCTTTTTTAAGTAAGATTATGAAAAAAAAAACGTGAAAATTACTACAAGTTCTTATAAACGGTTTTCATATATGCCTCATCTCACTTATTACCTTTGTTTATTTAGCAACTATATAGGTAAAAAACCTTTTGTAATTTTGATTTTTCTTTTAATTTACCTTGGCATTATCTGAAGTAGGGCAAAATGTTATTTGTACCATATTACTTAATGTCTATACCCTCGGGCAACTTACAAACCCTCGGCTTTGTAGGATTGTTGCCCTTCAATGCATAAACATCTTCCTAATGCCCTTAATACATAAATAACTACAGTGCTTTTCTTTAATGTCCCCTTCATGTTTATTTTTTAAACGGATCAATTCGAAATATTGAAACTTGAGGTAATGTAATTGTGCCATGAATACTATATTCTAGAGTAAAATTGACAGATGAAAATTTTAAGATGGCTGCATGGGCGCCATCGCCATCTTGAAAAAGTCAATTACTTTACCTACTACAAAATGGTGTTACATTTAATAGTTACCTGAATACCTTAACTTGATAATTCAAATAAATACGTTAAGAAGATGCTGGAAATGTTTGCCTTGAACTTCTTGACCGAAGAACAGTCGGTCCAGAACATTTTCAAACAAAGTAGCATCGATATTTTTACAAATTAATATTTGTTATTCTCTGTCGTATATTCAATATTGAAGCAGGCTCAGTTTCGTACACCTTTTGCTTCAAATAGATAATATAGAAAAAAGTCCAGAGGTGACAAATCTGGCGAGCGAGCTGGCCATTCTACAGGCCCTCGTCGGCCAATCCAACGACCGGGGAAATTGTCATCTAAATAGTTTCGAACTTGTCTGGAGTGGAGTGGTGGAGCTCCATTTTGCTGGAATACAATATCCATTTCAA
>JAHBCN010018104.1:0-17524 GCA_019359885.1 Listronotus oregonensis
CTGTCGAAAAAGCTTGCTGTGTTGCCAACAAATATTTTCCTCATAAAAGGTGTGTTCTTTGGACCACTAACCTGCACTACCTTTTTGGAATTTTAACATTTTAGGAGGTTATTATAATCAGTAATAATGATTTAAAATTTTTGCTTTGTTGGGAGGTTTAGAAGCTGGTAAATTGTCACAGAAAAAAATAAATGTCGGCAAAAACTTTTGAACTTTTTTCCATCTTGGCAACATTGTAAATGGGAAAAAACCCCTTTGGAGCCACTTTTACAAACCAAACGCTGGTCACGTGGTGTACAAACATTAATGAAGGCACTGTATTTTTATTCAGTTGAAACGTATTTTATACTTTTTTTTTGTTAAAATAATGTTTTGCCGAAATCTAAAAATAACTCTAAGCGTTCTCTTTGTGTTGTTAACCGAAAAGCCGCTCTATTCCAGCAAGGGTAACTCCCTCTCCTCCCAGCAACGCGGAAAACCCCCCCTCTCTTCTCTCAAGCCCTTCGCTTTAGTCCATAAGACAGTACAATTCACTTCCGGATATAGTTTGTCGCGGCGAGGGCGGGCTCTGAAATTGTAAGTATTGGTGATGTTCCAAAAAATTGTTATAGTCTGTCCCATATCGCTGTATGTTATCTCTTTTACCGAAAGTGCTATATTTCCCCGTTATGTATCAGGACGTCTGAAAAAGTTCCTGATTCTCTTGTGTCAACCCGTTTCGTAGTGACGACTTCTGGGTACTCCGTGGTTGTTATTAAATCATCTGATACCACTAAATACAGAACAATCATGCGCGTCACTTTTTTAGGGGTTTTAAAACAAAAAAACAAAGGCAATAAATTGGACGGAAAGTTGGTGTAAGAAAATATGTAAAGTAAAAATTGTGATATGTTGTAAACTTTGTCGGGAAGAAGTATCCCACTAAGCAAAAAATCATCCTAATTACGTTACATTTATGTTTTCTTGTTCCTTTGTTACGTTTATCATCTTAAAAATAACACCCGCCTTGAACCTAATAGTTTCGTTATATTTCCTTCAACTTAACAAAATCGTTGTTACTTAAAAATACAACGTTTTTGTTTGAAACTTCCGCCCCGTTACATTTTACATGGGTTGGGCCTAACCTTTTTGAAACATCCCGTTATATAACTTTGTAAAGAGGTTTTTCTAAGGATTTAAATAGGTGGTTCTGTTATGTTGATTATACAGGGTGTCCCAAATATGTGGGCAATCTCTCGAATCTAATGAAAATCTAAAAATATTTGACATATTCCCATAAACTTTTTCTGAGCCTTCCCTCGGAGATAAAGGTACATAACGGACGACCTGGAAATCGTTTTTTTTTTTAATAACTTTTAAAACAAAGCTAATTTAAATTTTCTTAATATGACGGTTACTAGATGTTTTTTTTTTAAATAAACCCATTAAATTAAGCATTTAGTTTGCCAGGGACGGACTAGCTTTGGCAAATAAGCTTTTTTTAACACTCTGTATGATAAAGGCTCAACAATATTATTTTGTATAGATTTAACCTTAAATAAAAAAAAATATTTTGATAAATTTTGTTTAGGAGAAATAAAAAATTATGGTTGTTTTTTTTACATTATACAGGATGTTTTTTTAATTGTTTTTAAAAGGGTTTTAATTTAAAAGAAAACTTCATATGTCCAAATCAACTTTTGGTACGGGGGAAAATTTTTTTAAAAATAAATAATTTATTAAATTTGTAATAGCACAGATATTTTAATGAAATTTTTACATGTTCTATGTATCAAACTTTTTTAGTGTACCAAATTTTTTTTTTTGCCAAAATGGCCAGTCAAATTTGGAACGCCACTGTTGGAAATAAAAAAAATTTGGGACCTAAAAACTCTTTCTTAAAATTTCTTAAAATTATAAAAACTGCTTCTCTAAATACCTACAATTAGAAAACACCTTGATAAGCAAATTTAAACTACCATGAATTTTTTTTTCTCGAAACAGTTGATTTTTCAGTTCAAAAATACCTTTTTTTAGTTATAAAGCCAAAAATAATATTGTTATTTTTGGGTGTTAAAAAATTGCTCTTATTGTTCAGATTTAGTCCTACCTCAAATAAATAAAAAATTTGTTTCGGGTTCATTTTAAGTTATTAGTCCATCATAAAAAAAAATATTTACGCCTATTTTTAAAATTATTTAAAAAAAAATTTCCAGGGCGTCTGTTATGTACCCTCTCCTAAGGGAAAAAGTTGGGAAAATTATAAATATTTTTTGGTTTTCTTTAGATTCCAGATTGCCCCATATTCTGGGACCCTTATAAATTAAAATATTTCGGTCCCTTATGTGTGGTGTATATAATAAAACAGAATGTTTAATAATTATGGTGTAAATCGTATTTTGTTAACCATTTAATGTACAGCAACATATGGATGGGCAGCTTTAAATAAAAATTATATAAGAAGGCTTTGAAAGTCACTAAACTATCAAGTTGGCGACTTTATCACTAGGAGGCGCAGGATACTAACTATATTAAAAAGGGCAAACTTTTTTGATATTAAAGTAATTGATCACGGATTGGATTAAAATTACTAAACGATTTTCACCATTTTCTTTTCTCATATACTATTTTCTGATAATCATCTAGAGTGGGCGAAAATTTACTTTAAAAAAAATTAACAAAGTAAAAACATATTTTTAAAATCTAGGCTGGTGAAGTAAAAAAGATTTGATTAAATATCCTTCATGTTTGAGTTTTCTAAAACTAAAACTGGAAACCATGTTTTAAAACCTCAAAAAATTAATTAACAAATTAAAAAATTGTTTTTCCTAAAGTTTTAGCATTTTCGTGTATAAAAGTAAATGTTGCGTCCCCTGCTATTAAAGATGCCACTGAAAAAATATGGATGTAAAAAATGTTGTGATAAATCGCCTGTTATTTTGTTCATTTTTTCGTCCACCCTGAAATAGTACAATAGAAAAACCAGTGAAAAGAACTATACCTAAAAAAACTAATATAAACTATGGGAAAAATTTATTCATAAAAATATCTGATGTCTACAACTCTCCTTTTCCCAAATTTTTGTACATCTTCCTTAATTTACTTTATAAAAAGTCACACATTTGTAGTGTAAATATAGTATTTAAA
The DNA here is from genome assembly GCA_019359885.1 of Listronotus oregonensis. Taxonomy (NCBI): domain Eukaryota; kingdom Metazoa; phylum Arthropoda; class Insecta; order Coleoptera; family Curculionidae; genus Listronotus; species Listronotus oregonensis. The sequence continues at coordinate 3,127 of JAHBCN010018104.1, forward strand.
AAAAAAAACTTAAGTTAGGTATAAAAATACATACATAACTTAAAAAATGTTATTAAAAAAATGTTTATAAATTGTTCTGTTCTATTTTTTCCTTCTAGTTGCCCTGGAAAAAAAACTTTGTAAAATTTTGCCCCAAAATTTTGGTTACTGACATAATTGCTTCATTAATTAAAGAGATAATTTTATATCACAAGTTTGGCAAAAAAAAACTGTATTTCGTAGTATCATAGATGCATTTCACTATTATAAAGGATAAAAAACCTTGTGTTGGCTTTAAAGCCTCAATTTTTTTAAATAATATAGTCAAATTTTCTCTTATATTAGCTACTCGATTAGCCATCACTAAATGGTAAATACTGATAGACCACCCAATTTTAAAAAACATTTAACATTGGTATATAAATTATTTTGCTTCTATTTGATAAACAATAATTAAAAATTAATTTATCCCTTAAAAAACTTTTACTTACAGTTATACTTGTTTCTTCTTCTTTCCTGGGAGCTGTCTTGATTCTTGAGCATGTTACATATGCCTCTTTTTTTCACTCCAATCCACTTTTTGAATAGTTGTCATATAAAAACAAATTGCTGCATCTAAATTTATTTAAAAAAAATTTTCTAATAATTTTATTATTATTATTATTATTATTTTATTATTATTATTATTATTATTATTATTATAACTTTATTTATGTTCAAATGTCTTATCAGGGGCTCAAAAAAGTACAACAAAAAATACTTCCAGTGAATCCTTTAGGTTACAACTTTGATCAAATTTATTCAACCGATTATTTCATTTATTTAAAATACTCAATTTTTGTATTTTTTGGAATTTATCCGCTTGACATGGTCGACAAAGGTCCTTTTGTTGTCGATCTTAAATATTTTTTTTTTTTATAGCTTCGGTTAAAAAAAAACATTTTTAATGATCGAAAAAAAGTTTTTGCAGGTTGGAACCAAAGCGTCGCCTACGGTCAATTACGGCTCCCCTACAAATCTCTTGACTCGACTTGCAAAAACACTACTTTCCAGTCTTATAAATGACAATATGTAAGGTATAAAGCAACCAAATTTTAATCTATACTTTCTTTAATTTATATATCTAAGGAATGGGAGGTACCTCACCAAAAAATCCGGACTTATTACCCCAATATTTATCTTAAAGAAACGGCTATCGCCGGATTTTCAAACTTATGGCAAAAACATTAACTTTAAAATCTGGATTTTTTGGTCAGTTTATCTATATACCCACAGACCTACATACATACATAAAAACTGAAAGTGTAATAGAAAATACTGTAATATACTTACTTTCCGATCAATATTTCCCTTTAATATCACGAGAAAAACCAAAAAACACAATTGTTCCTAAAATAAAGTAAGGTTAAGTACTAAAGCGAAGCTTCTTTCTCTAAACCTGGCGTCGTTGTCAAAAAATGTAACAATCTCTGTGCGGGGTACATTTAAGCAAACGAGGTCGATATGTTAACTGTGTTTACATTTCCACGAGGAAGTGTAGTAGACGCAGTAAACGTAACGATTCTGCATTAAATAATATCATTATTATAACGTTACGCCAATAACATTTTATGTTTTAACAAATTATAATCGTATCTGATACGTATATTAACAGATGTATCAAACTTGTATTTAAAAGACCGTTCTATACATGGCTACATTTTAACGTTAACATAAGTGTACATAAAAATTACGTCACTAAGATGTTTGTTCTATACCGTATTAAAAATATTTACAAGGGTATGTTACAGAAACGAAAATTATCAGTAACAATTCAAGAAAACGAAACAGACATGATAAAATAACGTTTAAAACTAAACGTTATCACAGTTACTTTTAAATAACGTTATAAAACGTGCTCAAGATGTTCTTTGCTTAGTGGGATGTATATATTGGTTTGAGAATCATCTTTATTTTTCATGACCAATAAATGGTTTTTTAGTTAAATTGAGTTATTTATTTGTGTTCAGAGATAGCCTAAATTGGGAGCAGCCGATTAAGGAAGAAGTCACCGAGATGGAAAGAGTAAAATAAAAACCTATAGAAAAAGAAAATCATACAGTCCAAAACTAAATTAATTAATACCGCCGCGTGGTGTAATTGGCAGCGAAGGTGCCAATTCAACGTTATTAATGATTTCTTTAAAAAACCCAAATTTTTTAAGAGTTTAATAATAAAATAACAGAAAGACTTATGAAAATAGGCGGATCTGCATAATAACAGACAGCCAGGCGTCACTAGGGGCACTAGTAAACCTTAACGTAACATCCAAGCTGACATGGGAATGCCAAAAAGAACTGGAAGAACGCAACAGGATAACTCTCCTATGGGTACCAAGACATTTGGGAATAGAAGGCAACGAAAAAGCGGATGGGCTAATGAGACAGGAAATATCCACACCATTCTTTGGACTAGAACCTGCCCTTGGAGTGACCAAAGGGCAAACCATTGAACAGATCTGTAACAAACACGAGGAATACTGGTGAAGCACCAGTAAAATAAAACATGGTAAAGGCTTCATAAGGGGCCCATCCAAAAGACCGAAGAAAGAACTACTTAGTCAAAGTAGGAAAAGACTTTGCATAACAGTAGGGCTGCACGATAACCTAAGAGGACACCTACACAAGATAGGCCCATACAATGGAGACTCAAGTTACAGAATGTGCTATGAGGGAAAAGAAACCGCTTACCATATCCTGTGCCAATGTGAAGCTTTAAATCATGGAGGCATTATTTGGGCAACCGAAAATGAGTCCACAGGAATATATCAACCAACCGTCTGTCCGGTGGCGTAGTGGTCAGAGCCTCGGCTAGCCGCGCCGGCGATCCGGGTTCGAATCCCAGCCCCGCCGGGGAGACATATTTAGGTAGTAGTTATTTAAAATAACGTCCGTGGTGGCACTACCGCGTTGTCTAAAAGGTGCTGTGAAATGCAATATTTGCATGTTTCAGTGCTTGGGCAGCGTTGACGGAACTGGGGCTTTTTTGGATGGGTTAAACTTCTGAAAACCCGGCACTCACGGTACTCTGGTACTTAGGAGTATATATGTATATGTATATGTCTAGTATAGGTTCTACAGAATTGTGGCAGATTGGTATAAAAAATAATGGGAGATTATGCACAAAAAACCCAAGAGGCTGCCCTGCCTCTGGTAGTAAATCAGGACCGCTTCCAGGGAAGAAGAAAAAGAAGAGTATTTTTAAAACGCATAACAACTTATATAAACTGCCCAATTTTAAGTTTATCTTTTGTGTTGTTTGTAAGATAAAAAATAACAAAATTTTATTTAAAAAATAAACCATATTTTATGCACATCGATAATTTTTCTTTAATATATGCTAAAAATTTGAGGTAAAACAATTTCGACTCTAGCGAATCAATTCCGAATGTTCAAATTTCTGAATTCAAGAAACAAATTAAAAAACTTTTTTCTGACACACCCTGTATATTTAGTAGTTACATTGCAAATAAAAAATGTCCTAAGAAATTGGTTTATATTGTCATCCTAAACGGCTGTAAAAGGATGAACAGCTGTCAAATTTAAATCAATCATGAATCAATAGCAGCTTAAGCTGTGGTTCAATTGAACTCTTCTGGTATTTAAACCTGCCCATTAAAAATAAATTGCTGTCAACAAAATGCCAAAAGTTACAGCAATATATCCTCAATAGGCATCAGGTTCAAGTACCAGTAGAGTTTAAATGAACCTCTTTCTGTACGAAAATATGTGGAAAAAAATATTTTAACTTTGCATTACCCAGGTTTAAATTTTCTACTCTTAATTTTGATAGCCCCAACGAATGAAGCAACGAAAAACAATCTTGTTAAAATATTATTAGAATGTAAGTATTTTATTAACAAATATGATAATTTGGATAGAATAAGTATTTTGTAAAGTTTTTTTTTATTTACCAAAAATAGTAAAAAAAAACCTTTATCGTAGCTTGCCCAGTCTTTGTACAGGGTTTTACCGTATAATTGCGCACCCCTTTAAAATCTTTATTTTTATAGATAGAAAAAAATTGTTTAAATGAAAGTTGCAGGATTTTTCATGAAGATTTTCATGGTGTAAGATAGAAAAACAAATGATGATCGGCAAATTAACAAATCACTATCAACTTTGTTATTTTAAATGGAACACCCTGTTTATGATTGAAAATTCAAATTCTGCTAATTTTCCTCTTTTCAAATATATATTACTTATCTATGTTCGGATAAACGAGTTGCAAGTTATTTGAATTTAAAATCTGTTCTTATAAGCCATAGTTAGCCATGGATACAATCCAAAATTGACTTCTGTCAAATATTTATATTTTACTTTTTAACTTTTGATTGGTTTCCAAGACGAACCATGGCTAACGCTATGGCTTATAAGAACACTTCCCGGTCGCGGGAGGAAGGATTCCTACTTTAACGCCTCTAGCGAGATTTTAGGCAACCTAAAAAGTTCCTAACCTAACCTTATTTTTATTGTTTAGTGAGCGTTTTTCCTCTCGTTGGTAATTGTTTACAAAACGGTTTTCTGCTATTTTACTATTATATGGTTAATATTTGGTATACACACCTTCTGTTATTCATTAGGAATACGAATTTACGTGCGCACAAACAAAAGGTTGTGTCTGTCTGAAATATAATTGGGAAAAAAAGCTGCTTTGCTTACCAGAACTAACCATGACCGACTAGAACTAAAAGCTTTTGAATTTGCTAAAAGGTCATGGTTAGTTCTGGTAAGCAAAGCGGCTTTTATTTTACCCAATTATTTTTCAGACGTGAAAATGCGGAGACGTCATTTTCGTTTCGGTTTTTCAATGTCCGCTAGGTGTGCTAAAGTAGGAATCCTTCCTCCCGCGACCGGGAAGTATAAGAACAGTTTAAATTTAAATAACTTGCAACTCGTTTATCCCGGATAAGTTATATATTTTGAAAAAAGGAAGATTAAATTTAAATTTTCAATCATATACAGGGTGTTTCAATTAACAATAACAAAATTGATGGATTTGTTAATTTTCCGATCATCATTTGTTTTCTATCTTACACCATGAAAATCTTCATGAAAAAAACATCAACTTTCATATAAAGTATTTTTTTTTATCTACAAAAATAAAGATTTTAAAGGGGTGCGCAATTATACGGGAAAACCCTGTACATGGACATAGAATTGCATAAGAAACAACATTTTTTATAAGTTTTCTTGTAATTTTCTCCATTTAGTGTCAATATTTAAAAAAAAAAAAGTTAAAACATATTATTTTGACAGTTAACATTTTAGGTTTAATTTTACTTCAAACTTAAATTTGAATAAATTTTAGTAATTTAAAAAAAGAAACAATGAATGTAGCCTTTTTAAAAAAATCTTTTACTTTAAAATTTTGGCCGTAAAAAAAAAACCCTAATTCTCATTTTAATAACCTAATAGGTCTAACAGGTTTTTATTACATGCAAGTTTCCGTAAGTGTAAATGCGTGTAAAAAAACAATAATAATACGGAAAATATTTGCTTGGTTGCACAGTTATAAGATAAGAAAATGTAATTTATTACGACGGTGCATACTGAATGCAAATCTGCTTCCTTTGTTAGCAAAAAGTGTCAGATTTTTACAATACAACAATTGTAGGTTTTTATCTGGTATGCCCGATAAAATAGAAGAGTTTGTTTTGCTTCCTCGCATATAACCGAGTTTTTATCTTATTTTCTTTTTGCAACCATTGTAGCATGTATTATAAAATTTAATTGTTTGTGTGTCTTTCTACGTATTTCTAGCCCAGCGGTACCAACGGTACCAGCGGTACCAGCAGTACCATCAAAATATACCATAAGAAAACATTCTAAATTTAAACTTTTGTCATTTTTTTTTAGGTCTTAATGGCTTTAAAATATCGAATTCTGTTTTTTTGTGTCAGCGGTCCCAGTGTTCACATCCACAGCTTCTTATATTTTAGTTTCATTGGTACAGTGGCATCCACAGCTTTTTGTATATTAGTTAGAAAGCAGTCTATTAATCCTTTGTTTAAAATTGTTTTACATTTTTTAGCTTCTCGAGGAAAAAAATTGATATTAAGTGACAAGTGTCTTTCAGTGGTAGTTTTTTAACATTCTAGTACCAATAAATATATTTTTCTTCTTTACTGGGAACCGTCTAGACTTACTCTCGGAGACAGCGTAGCCTCTTGGGTTTTTCCAATCTCCCTTCTTTACACCAATTCTCCCAATTATCTTGTTTCTTTTACAAGTCTGTATAATCGCGAGACTAGTTGGTTAATATATTCCTATGAACTCATTTTTAGTTGCCCAAATGTTGCCTGTCCGGAAGCAGCACAGCCTCTTAGACTTTGTGCGCTTAATCTCCATTATTTTTCATACCAACCCCTCTCATTAGTCTTGTTTCTTTGACAAGTGTGTATAACCCCCAGACTGGTTGGTTGATATATTCCTGTAGGCTCATTTTTGGTTGCCCAAATAATGCCTGTCTTTTGTGATTTAACGCTTCACATTCGCGAAGGATATGGTAGGCTGTTTCTTCCTCTTTGTCGCACATTCTGCATCTTGAGTCCCCATTGTATAAGCCTTTCTTGTGTAGGTGTCCTCTTAGGTTATCGTGCCTGTTAGCAGCCCTTCTGTTATGCGAAGTCTTTTCCTACTTTGTCTAAGTAGTTTTTCCTTCGTTCTTTTAGATGGGCCCCTTCTTAAGCCTTTTTTAGGTGGTATTCTACTGAGGCTTGCCCAGTATTCCTCCTGTTTGTTTCGGATCCATTGCCAGGTTTGCCCTCGTGCTGTGGTTTTGGTCACTCCAAGGGCAAGTTCTGATACAAAGTATGGTGTAGATGATCACTGTCTTGCTAGCTCATCCGCTTTTTCGTTGCTTTCTATTTCTGAATGTCCTGGTACCCACAGAAGAGTAATCCTGCCAATATTAAAACTACCAACACTGACCGAAATACACACTTTCTCATAATGAACTTTTGTTAATAATATGGACCAGTACATATTTTCGAACAATTTTATCTATTTTTTTACAAATATTTTGTAAAAGTAGTTATTTTCTGCTAAGTTCTACATAAAAAGATATAAATTAACTCGATATATTTAACGGTTTTCACGATATTTTAATATTAACCTTGGGTGGTAGTAAAAAGTAACATTAAAAATTAAACAAAATGCTTATTTTGACAAAAAAAATGGTAGAGGAATTCTCAGTTGCTTAAATACATGCATAATATCTTCGTTTTATTGATACTATACCTGTTCGTATCGAGTTTATTTACGAATATCTCTTTTAAATAGAATTAGGCAGAAAATGGGTGTCATGTAATAAACTAATATTAATTTTCTGACCAAAATGGTTATGCCAAAATAATAGTAAAAAAAAATATTAAAATTATTTGAAGCTACGCCACTGGTCCATAACAGTAATACAAATTTACTATAAGAAGGTGTATTTCGGCCAATGTTAACTGTTTTATCCAATTCAAAAATATTGATTTAAAAAGAAAGGAAGCATCTCAATTCTGAAATATGTTTGCATCCCAGTACTGTTCATACTACCAGAACATCTTGGAACCAAACAGTTCGCCGAGGTTCTGTAATAAGTGTTGTTAAAATCATCATTATTTCAAGTTTTAATGAAGCCGTGTTACCTTAATTTATTTTAAAATATAATTAATTTAATAGAGAAAAATAATGCAGTTGACATTGACGTTGGGAACCAGAGACCAATCACGTCAACACTTATGTAGACGGGCCAACGATTTTTTTTTTTTTTTTGACGAGCTTCAATAAAATTTTATCGCTCTATTAACAAACCACAACCAAGTCGACGAATGCGTTGGAACACATTCATTTGACCAACTGTCCACATACAACTAACCAACGCCAACAAATTCGTTGGTTGGTCTAAACTAGTTTTCTGTTTGACTAACCGCAACGAGGAAATTTTAAGAAAAATAAAAAGACAGCACATTTATTAAAGTCTCTTAAAAAAAGAAATTATAAATAACCCGTAGAACCATTTTAATGCGATCTATTAATGATCTTTTTAGAAAAAAGGTAAATGGCCCTATTAATTAACAGGATTTTTTAAATAATTAATTAATTGTTTATGTTTGTTTTCCTAAGTTTTAATTACCAATAAAATGCTAAAACTTTCCATTGTCTACAAAGCTTCAGTGTTATTGTGGTTATTTACATTTAATTTTATGTATTGAGTAATTAGCTTTTAAAAGGAAACACCGTTGTTAACTGCAGGTGTTAATTGATATTGAAATTGGCTTTTTTCGGCTCGCTGTCGTGCATTAATTAACAATAAACCGCTAAGGGGCCGGTTAAACTTTTTGTGGCTATTGTATTTAAGGTTTTTAGTTGCGTTTCGCCAGTTAATACAAGGGGAACTATTTATATAATGAGAAAGCTGTAATTTTTTATTGCAAATGACTTTCTTTGTCAAGACATCTTTCTTTATGATTTATAAACTTTTGCATGCGTTCGAAGCACTTGTCAAAGCATTTTTTCCATTTTGCTTGAGACACCTCCAAAAATTAATTTCTGAATACATCAACGACTTCTGCCTCTGAACGAAAATCGTTATTTACCCAATTTATTCTTGGCGTTCGGAAACAAAAAAAGATTCATTTGGTGCCAAATAAGGACTGTACGGCGGATAACATGTTAATTTTATTTTTAAGTGCTCAAGTAGTCCGTGGTTATAAAAAACGGTATAAGTTATCGATAATTTTCAAAAACTATATCAAAGCCAGCACTTAAATCTAGGCTTCTGCTGTAATAGTTTTTTAAATTTGGATTTAGTTTTTAATATTTCCTTGAGTGAAAGTCACCCTAAAATCGGTTATGTTTAGATACTATTTTCTCTTAACTCGACTCATATTTTAAAAATCCGCTACAGCAGAGGCATAGGTTATTTTTTGACTTTTAAAATGGTGTATAATTTATGTCATTTAAGTGAAAAATAGTTACCGAAAAACGTTATCTTCTGTAAGCTTGCATTTGGAAACAACATCGCATCGATACACCGAATTTGGAAGAACCTAAATAAAATATAATATTTTTAATGCGGCTATACGAAAATTGTGGTGTGGGAGTTTGTTAGTCTCCGCCCACCATCTCCACGTCCTTTCGCCCGACCCCTAAGGTGTAGCTTAAATGCCCTCTTAAAGCACTGCAATTATACAGGGTGTTTCTTGATAACATGCTAATATTTAAGTGGGTGATTCTTGGACACATTTTAAGAAAAAAACTTTATATGAATGTATGTCCTAAACGTCTTATCTTTTGAGATACAGGATGTTAAAATTTTAAGAAAAAAATATTTTTTTTATTATCATTTTCATACCACTTTAAATATTTTTATAAAAATTAGTGTACGGCGTTTATGCATTAAAGAGCATTTTTTGACCTAAGAAACATTTTTTTATTTCCAACAGTGGCGCCCGTACTGGACTCTGACTAGATATTTTTAAAGGAAAAAGTAGTACTTCTCCGCTTTCTCTTAAAATAAAAATTATTTTTGGAGTCCCCGGTCAATTTAGAATGAGTTTGGTTACTTGACTTTTTTTCGTACGACTCACCGTTTAACCATAAAAAAAATTAAGGTAATCTACATACATTTCGGAATAGTAACAGAAAATTACCCTGAACGTAATGACAATAAAAAAAATATTTTTTTCTTAAAATTTTAACACCCCGTATCTCAAAAGATAAAACGTTTAGGACATACATTCATATGAAGTTTTTTTCTTAAAATGGGTCCAAGAATCACCCCCTCAAATATTAGCATTTTATTAAGAAACACCCTGTATTTCTTAGATATTTGTTTGCACCAATAGACAGGAGCATTTTTTTGAGATTTTGCCAAACTATGTGGGATCCAAAGAAAACAAACTTTTTACACAGCTAAATGATCATGAAGTCGTAGAAAATCATTGCACCAACATTTTTACAAGTTAATTCCATTTTTTTAACACACAATTTTTAAATTACTGTAAGCAACACAAATCGCAATTAAGTAACGAAATGTTCTAAAAAAGATTATCATTAAAAATTTCAAACTTTCAAGTGAAAAAGTCAGATGGCGCCTGACAACGATTAGTGTGGCGGAGGCTTAAATTATAAGTAGTTTCCCTTGTAAAAGAGATACATTGTGGATGTTTCGACATTTTTGACAATTGGAAACAATCTTATTTATATAAAAATAGAACCAAATTTTTCCATAAATATGCTCTCAGAAATGTTTTTGGGGATACTAAAGTGCATAACAACACACTATCCAGTAGTATCTATGACGGGTATTTGAAAATCGGGTCCCGGCAGGTAGCAAATTAAGTATCTATTTTCATACCCATTTATCAGTATACACACTGCCCCCCAGACATCTGAATTAACTACTCATCGGGGTTTTATGAATGGGGTAGTTAATACTAATTATCTAAAAAGAAAATTATAAGCCTATTGAAACATGCATCAGTAAAGGGAGATGAGCAATTGACGTTATTTGGAAATGTGGTGCCGTTATTTGTGAAAATAGTACCGGTTTTTAAAAGACGGTGTCATTAGTTGTAAATATCGTGCCGTTATTTGTAAGTAAAATGCCGTTTTTTGGAAATAGAGTGCCGTTATTTGAAAGATGGTGCCGCTGTTTGAAAAAACAGTGCCGCTGTTTGGAAATACAGAACCGTTATTTAAAACTACAATGCCGTTATTTGGAAAAATAGTGCCGTAATTTGGGAATGCAGTGTTGTTATTTGAAAATACAGTACCGTTAGTTGGAAATACAGTGCGGTTATTTGAAAATACAGTGCTGTTATTTGGAAATACAGTACTGTTATTTTAAAATACAGTTTCGTTATTTGAAAGACCGTGCCGTTGTTTGGAAAAACAGTGCCGCTATTTGAAAATAAAGTGCCACTATTTGGAAAATATAGTGGTGTAATATGCAAATACAGTGTTGTTATTTGAAAATACAGTGCCGTAATTTGGGAATACAGTGTTGTTATTTGAAAATACAGTGCCGTTATTTGGAAATATGGTATTGTGAGTAATAAGGCTCTTCCGAAGACGACGCGAACCGTGTGATCCTTGGAGGTTTCAGCTTGTCCCGTTTTCCTCTATTTGCATCATTTTTTTATATATTTAGCGCAATTCAGATGACTTAAATATATTTATTTTAAATATAGATCTTTCTAAGATTTAAAAAAAATAAAACAGTTATTACTTAGAAATAACTATAAGTACAATCTTTGAAAGTGCCTAAAATTGGCGAAAAGTGTGAATCTGCTCAAACAAGTACATGTGCAGATCTCAGTTCGGGTCAGTTTTAGTTAGTTATGGTTATAATAATAAAAATAAAATAGTCCATTACATAATAAGTTCCAGTTTGATTTTATTAGCTCTTATAATTTAATAACTGGGCCCGAGTTTACAGTGTAAATACAAATTTTGGGACCTGGTTTACTCGCTATCTATTTATCTATCTATTGTATCATGGTGAGTTCCCTCGCTGGGACACTGAGCACTAGGCCTAAGCCCATTATGATCTACACCAACCCTTAAGCATACACAGGTTCCGTCACCCTGTACTGTCTCTTATGTATGCATTCCTTTTACACTGATATGGTGCTGTCGTTTTGCTTACTGAGCACCAATTTCCTCGCTAGTGATGCGAGTCCTGTTAGTGGTAGGAATCTTATGTCATTTAGGTCCAGCCATGCCGTACCCAGACATTTCTCCCTGATATGCCCTAGTGCTGGGCAATCTCTAAGTACATGTATGGCGTCCTCTCTTCCCTCTCCACACCATCTACATGTACTTGTCTCGCTTTTTCCTATCTTGTTGAGATAGTGTATGTTTCTACAATGACCTGTGTGTATGCCTGTCAGGTTTCTCATTTGCACCCTATTGAAGTCCTTTATGTTTATCGGTAGGTCTTTCCATATTTCTTCCCCAATAATAGCCTTTGATTGTCTGGCTTTTGGCTTTTTCCAGTTCTCATCGAACTGTCTCTCTATCCATGTTGCTATCTCTGGTTAACTCGCTACTTTTGATCCTTCTTTTTTCGGAACGCATTTTACATGATCCCTCTCTGCCAATCTCTCAATAATCTATGATTATGAAAAGTAAAATTATTTTTTCACACAATGGTAAAAAAACCTAATTAAAACCCCCCCCATTTAAATAAGGCAGTAATTTTCCATTTATAACACATGTAATCATTTAAATCATCGCTCGAGTGATCTACACGTTTCCGATTACCTACATAAAACCCGCATCTGGTCTTATGGTCTTTCCGACACTCGCGGATGAGATCCTATCGTCCCAATGGTATCTTTATGTTGCATCGTGCAAGTAGACAGGCGCTAATTATTTAATTTTATGGCATATTAACGTTGAAGCAAACTAAAAGAGAAGACAGGTTAGGAAACAGATTTTCACTAACTATTTAACAACCTGTAACATCGTTCGCAGTCTTGCTACTTCCAGATTACACATCTTTGTAACTAAATGTACGTTACATTACATTTTAAGGGATAGAAAATGTGTGCCTTATTTAAAGATTAGTTTGTTATGGGCCTGTTAACAGTGGGAAATACTTGTGTTATATAATATATATTTTTGATGCAGGCTGCGAATAAATTGTGTTTTAAAACAAAACATGTATTAAACACGATTTTTTATTAAATCAATATATTAACTTTATTTTATAAAAATTCACAAGGTTATCCAATCAAGACTAAATAGGGCATATGTGTGGCTCTTTTCCTATTGAAAAAAAAATGTGAAATAACCATCTAGTGTATATTTTTCAAAAGAACGTAGAACCTGAAAGAACTAAAGAAATGATTTGAACTGAATCAAGGGAGATACGACACAATAACATTTTTTTAAATAAGTAATCTGATTAAATGATTTGCAAAGTGTACTAGAATATACTAGAATAATTAATTTAAAAAAAAAAAAGGAGGATAAAAGTAAATATACCAATGTTATTGCGTTTCTTAAAAAAAAGCAAAGTAGTTATAAATCAAGAAAGTTTAAAATATTTTTCAAAGAAAAAAAAAGATTTCAGAAGAGGCTACAGATGGAAAGTATTTACTAAGGAAAGTAGTTTTAATCGCTGGTACCTTTGGACTCTGTAGGAGAGAAGAATTAACATTTTTTACATATAGAGAACATTCAAGAAGCTACATTGTCCTTTAAAATCAACATTCTCTCAATTTCATTCTCATTTCAAAGAAAAAAAAAAGATTTCAGAAGAGGCTACAGATGGAAAGTATTTACTAAGGAAAGTAGTTTTAATCGCTGGTACTTTTGGACTCTGTAGGAGAGAAGAATTAACTTTTTTTACAGATAGAGAACATTCAAGAAGCTACATTGTCCTTTAAAATCAACATTCGCAATTAAAAAAAAAACTATATTTGGAGATTATGTACAATATTATAGGGAGACACAAAAGAAGTATTTATCACAAAATTATATGGGAAAAATCATTTGCCATTCCCATTACTTATTCTATCAGCAATTTAATAGGTACAATATCAAAAAAAGAAAAAATGTATGAGTCTAAAGTACAATTCTCTGATTTGAAAGATCCTAAAAGATTTTCGCTTGTTTCTCTTTTATGCATACTAAATCTACATATTACTTTAAAACACACGTGTGTAAAAAGATGTCCCTTTGACATCAAAATAACATTCCTTTGGGACGTTAATATTTTTTATTAAAGATATCGTTACTAAGCTTTTACTATTTTTGGAATGTTCAAATAAAATTTGCAAAATTTATAGGAAGTCCAAGTGTAGTGGTGAAGTTTTCTTACCTTTATCTGCTGTATGAAAAGTTTTTATTTAAATTAAATTTATTTTTTATATTTGGATTGCATAGTTTCATTTAGTTTTTTGGTTAAGAAAAACCCGTTAATATTTTAGTTCTTCAGTTTAGCGACCACTTTGTGCTTCAAAAATTTTGGGACAATAATTTGTAAAAACAGCTTTTTAGTTATTTTTGAAAAGTCGAAAAAGGCTTACAGATTATGTACTAACGATACGTGAGTGTCTTAACTGCAGTAAGGGGCAGTTTATTAGCTTATAAAAAAATATATATATATATATATATATATATATATATATATATATATATATATATATATATATATATATATATATATATATATATATATATATATATATATATATATATATATATATATATATATATGTTTTATATATATATATATATATATATACAGGGTGTTACTTAATGGTATGTCATAATTTGAAGGAGGATTCCCGGGGCGATTCTAAGTCGAAAAGTTCATATAAACGTGGGCCCCCAAAAAGCTTAGTTATTAAGATCAGGGGTTTAAATTTTATTTT
>JAHBCN010018105.1:0-17482 GCA_019359885.1 Listronotus oregonensis
TAGAGAAATAAATGGAAATTTTCCCCGGACAAAAATTTTGGGGAAAGATTTACAGTAGTTCCCAAAATTTCCCCACTAGTTTTCTGTTGTTGCTTCCCAAACAAAAGCAACAAATCTTCCCATTTTAGTTGTCAATTTTTTTTGGTTTTTTTACCGAAACCCGTGGGAAAAAAAAAATTAAAGGGGGAAGTTTTTTCCTCGAAAAGGGGGAAGAAAAAAAAAAAGTTGCTGTATTTTGAAAAAAAACCAACAAATTGCCGCAACTTGTGAAAAACTTATTGGGGAAGACTTTGGTGTAAACGCGGGACACCCGGGGGAAAAAAACCAAAAAAATTTAGGGAAAAAATTTGTCTCTCCACAATTGGGGAGGGCAGAAAAAATTGCTGTTTTTTGAAAAAAAAGCAACAAATTGCCACAACCTATGGAAAACTTGGGGGAAAGATTGGGGGTGTAAACGGTTTAAAAGGCTTTAAGTTTGAGGTTTGAGGTATATTTTTATATGTCTAGAACTGCTTCAGGAAAGCATTTCTGGTTCAATATCAGTATCAAGTGGGACATTTTTTATATGTAAAATTTTATATTTAAGGGACATTGCTATTTAAAAAAAAAATATATAACACTTTATAAACTTGATTTAAAAAAAATCTTAACTTGCTTTGTGCTCCCGATGGACATACATCTTATCGTAGGTAAAATAATATTGTTTTAACTTTACATTTATTTAACCGTTTTCCAACGAACACGTATAATAGGATTTTTTTTTAAAATGGATTTGGGCACATAAATTCCTCCCAGTGCAATCTTAACCTATATATATATATATATATATATATATATATATATATATATATATATATATATATATATATATATATATATATATATATATATATATATATATATATATATATTTTTTTTCAGATTTTTTCATCTGATATAATATGAAAGAATAGATGGCCCATTACTGCCTTCTTTTAAATGGTCGATATTTTTGGAAGTTTTTATATTTTTACCCAAAAAATCTTTGTAAATAAATAAAAACACGATTTTTTCAAATAAATTTCAAACATTGTATGATAGTATTATGTACTTATCACCAATTTTGTGATAAAAGAAGGGCAAGATAGTGTAAATGAGTTTAATCCAATCCTAAGATTCTGGTTGTACATTAAAAAGTGAAAATTTTTATAACTGCTTTTTAGGCATATACTTTTCACTAATAACAAACATTCATGAGACAGAATAACAGTGGTTAAAAATGTTTAGTAACCTTTGGTACCTGAGTATCCATTGTAACAGTATACGTTAAGTATTATGTGTGTACAGTATGTCGAGCTTAAAAAGTTAATAATGCAAGGTTAAGAAACCAAAAATCTCATTTATTTTTAAACAAATGGTATTGTCTCGAAAGTTGCCTCCTCTCGGATTTTGATCAAATTTGGCATACAGGGGTTTTTTTGGGCGCTGATTACAAATCTGAAAAAATATCTTTTCGAAAACGTTTCGTTTCCGAGATCTTCAACATCAAAGTTGAAAATTAAACTAACCTCATTTTCACTATATTATCCTTTCTTTTTGTACACAATTCTTGATTTTTACACTAAAGTGGCAACACAATATTTTATAAACACCTTTTAAAACCTTGTATTTTTATTTATTTTACATCTTTTTCCATTAAATTGCGAACTTTTAGTTCAAAGGCAGCAGCCATATTTGCGTAAAAAATAAAAGTGTAAAAAAGGTGTAAAATAAACATAAAAAAAGTTTTTAAAAGGTGTTTGTGAAATATTGTGTGCCAATTTAGTGTAAAAATCAAGAATTTTGTGCAAAAAGAAGGAGGAATAGTGTAAATAAGGTTAGTTTGATTTTCGATTTTGATGATGAATATCTCGAAATTTGTAATCAGCGCCCCAAAAAACCGTACCAAAATTGTACTTCCTTTCATTCAATTAGAGGGACCTGTATATATTAAAATTTGCCTGGTCTGCCCAGTAATCAATAATTTTGATCCTTTAAAAGAGTGTACTAAATTATTAAATGAAATAAAAGTACCTAAATGTAAACCTTATTTCTTTTTAATAATCCACAGAAAAACATAAACATTGTGGAAATCATCTAAAAGATAGTTAAGATTGCCTTACTTTTCTCACTAATATTTCCTATGAAATTTTCATTTTCTATTATTCATAATTGATATATTATTATTTATTCGGTTACCTAACGTTACGTCTTATAAGAAGCACCTAATTTAAATATAAAAAATACTTACCTAAAGTTAAAAAAGACGGGTATGTTACCCTTGGATTTGCAAGACAAAACCATACAACCTCTAGTTATTTTGTTACGATATTATAAGTAACAAACAATAAACACAAAATTATAGTCACAATTTAATAAACACTAATGACTAAAATAAGAAGGTTTTGATCAATCCAAAAAACGGTACTCTGGCTCTCATAAAATTATAATGTGTTGGCTAACTTCACTCTGATTTATCAGTGTAGTGTGTAAGTACACATTAAATTATTTCGTGGAATTTTGTTATTGCGCAGAATCGGCGGGGCCAACTCTGACAGTTATTTCCATACTGGGCTGGACATTTTTTGATCGAATATAACGAATAAACTTCCTTGCTAGTACTACGCCACTATAGTAACCAATCATGTTCGAGAAGCACAAATCAACAAAAAATAGGCAAACTGATGAAGGCGTTGTATGGTAAATAAAAAAAAAAACAAGATTTTTAATACTTAATAATAAAATAAAAAAAAACATAGTAGTCCCTTATAACGAAGTATATTTTGTTTATTTTATTTATTTAAAATGTACGATTACAAAGTAATGGACGAAACATTTGCTGCTGCTTTTAAAATAATTTTTGATATTTCAAGTACTGTTTTCTGCCAACGTTTTTAAGTAATCCTACAGCATGGCTGTAAATGTTTATATTTGTTTAAAAATAAATAGTGGATTTCACACAAAGTGTCTGAAGTCTGATGTCGCAATAATTCTAGTCCATTAAATTTGATGCATGGATATCTAATGTGAAGTAGGAAATTAACAATACATTATTCCAGTAACTGAAAACCTGAAAGTACCCCAAGTTGTAAATCTCTACAGTTTTCATTTGTGGCGCAATTCTTAGGTCTTCGCGGATGCTTTTGAGCGAGAAAAAGTTTATCACGATTTCGACGTAGGAACCCGCTGAAAATGGCTCCCCAAAGTCCCAAAAATGAGTTTCTCGCGAATATCTGCCAAAATATGTGAATTAGATAATTTTTTGTTAAGACACAAAATAAAGATTACCTTGAAATCTACAAAAACTGTTCTTACCATTTTTTTCCTAACACCAATATTTTTTGCAAAAACGGCCGTCGAAAAATCCAAAACCATTCCACAGTTTATAGATGTGGTAGAACTCTGGAAACGGCTAAAAAATGCAGATGGGTAAAACATTTTTTTTGTTATAACGCAAGATAGATAATGAAGGAAATTTCATTGAAAACTTGCTAAGGTCTCATTATAAAAAAGGAATGTTAATAACAAACCATTTGTCAAAAAATATTAATAAATTGATGAGATACTCTCAAAATATTGTGAAAAAAAAACTTTGACCGCTTTTTTTAATATTCTAGAAAAATCAGAATGGACCCAAACTCATATGCAATGATAGGTACTTTCAAAATTCCAGGGTTGTTTCGTTTTAAACATTTTGTTTTAATTAAGTGTTTTAAATATGTTTTGAACATTTGTTTAGGTTTAAAATATTTTTTGTTTTAAACAGTTTAAAACATGTTTAAAACACTTAAATTAAACAAGCGTTTTTTTTTTTTTCATTTTCTTTAATAATATAATGAATAAACATGAGGAAAATTCTCAAATACATTACACAAACTTTTTAACATACATATTATTTATTTATTAATAATAGAAACACAAAAAAAGGAAAACAAAACATTTTGCATACAAGAGTTGAAGAGTTAACAAATTTCTCAAACTGTTTCAGTCTCATAGTAATCTTGTAATCTAAGTCCTAAGTCATCAATCGGATATCTGATCATCAGTCACGTCATCATCATCACCGATGATTGTTATTGCAATAGCCAACTTGGCTAGTCTTGGGTAGTTCGCGAACGACCTAGGTGGAAAGAGCGCTCTTTTAGGTAAACTACGCGAACTAGTTCGCTGAGGATCCCATCAAGACGACCGCACCTAAGAGCTTGTTACAAAATCCCATTTAAAGCACTACGATAAAGCTTTAATTCCGTAGTTAAATCAGGGACCTCAATAGGGCTTAGACCATATTGAGGCTTTCTGAAATATTAAAAAACAAAAAAAAAAACTTTCGATTGTAGAGCACCCCCTAATGCTGTCGTGCAAAAGAACTAGCGAACTAAAAGCACGAACTAGTTTGCAATAGGACTTCGAACTAAATTGAGCGCTTCTTACGGCGAACGATCACGCCATAAGGAGCGCCCCGTAAATAGTCTGGGGTTCCCCCAGGGGTCGATTAAGTTGGCCCCCCCACTAATAAATTTCTATTTTTTTCTACGTGAGAATTTTGCACACATTTTGCACAAATTTGCAATGGCAATTTTAATTTTTGCACACCTGCGCAAGAGTAACTGTAACTATGTATTTGAGGGAGGCTAACTTAACGCCAGCCCCCTCCACTTATTTTTTTACTTTTTTTCTGTTAATCGATAGCTTGATTTTTGCGCAATTTTGCACAACCATTGGTGATTTTTGTACAAGTGCTCCAAAAGAGGCATAATGCTTATAAAGTATATCCGTAGCCTCCCCCCGCCCAATGTTTTTTAACTTTGATTATATCAAATTATAGATCGTTTTTTGCACATTTTGCACAACCATTGGCAATTTTTGCACAAGCAATCCAAAAAAGATATAGTATTCCGAAAAAAACTATTTAGACGACCGACGACCATTTAATCACTATTCGCGGCGGATTCAAAGCTGCACCGACACATGTAGCGGGCACTTTGTTTTTCTTTTCGATAAAATTTGCGTTTGTCGGCTAAAACCTTTAAACTTAACATTTCCTCGGACATTATTCCGAAAACAATTATTATTAATGAAAACACTTACATATTGAAAGGAGTAATTGGTTATATAGGACCACAAAAAAAAGTAGGTCATTTTATTTGCTACTGTCTTCGCCATAATAATAAGTGGGAGGGATTTGATGACAGGAACACTAAAAGCCAGCCAGGTTCCGGTAAAAAAGTTGTCGGAGTTTAAATGTTTTTGTATACTTTGTAAAATATAATAAAGAATTTTTACATATTAAAAATAACTTAGAATATTTTTATTTTTCCTAACAAGAATGACAGTTAATATTAAAATCATATACATTGTGTCCCGCTTTTCAAGGAATCCTAATAGTTGTTATTAATAATGCAATATTCTTAAAATTTTAGTAGTAATTGTATGTTAAAAAAATAAAGTAGCTGGCATTTTATTAACCATTGGCGTACTGCGTTGAGGGGAGGGGAAAGGGTAAAAGAACTTTTTTTTGGGAAAATGATATTAGGGCTTACTTTAGATACATAACTTTTAATATCAGAATAGTCAAAGTTTACTATATCAACTAACTAACCAAAACTACCAAAGTTAAAAAAAATCGCATTAATAATAACTGAGATATTGGGGTGGTTTTTAAATCTGATAGAAAAAAGTTATCTAAAATAAGCACTTTTCCTTTCCCAAAAAAAGATTTTTACTCCCTCCCCTGCCCATACAATTACCACCAAATTTTTAAGAAAATCGCATTACTAATAACTGAGACATTATGGTGTATCTATGAAAAGTGGGACGCACTGTATGTACGTGTTAATGTAAGTCATATACTAACAAACTTTGGGATAAATAGGTATATTAATTAAATGACCTAAAGGAGTCAATTATTTTTACATAATATTAATTATGCAAATGCATGTTATATAAAGTTAAAGAATAAATTGGTTTCTTTAATCATAACAAACAACGCAAAAACCTAATGTTTTGCAACAAATCAGAAATATTTTATAAACTATCAGCGACTTGCTTCTGTTTTTAAATTTTTTTTCGTGCAAATGCTTTATGTTATGTTTTTTTATACTAAAAGATTAACAGCAACAAATCTATTCTGTTTTTATTCGCATAATGCAAAATAAAGTGGGTTTGGATATTAACAATGCGGCTGTGCAAAAATTTAGCTATCCTTGGGCATGACCAAAGTTTAAAAAACGCTTGTTCGCGGGGAAATTCGAATATTTTTGTTATCCCTTTTTCCCTTTCTGACAAAATTGTGAAAAATCGGCGAACGTTGTGCAAAAATTAAGCTATCATTTGGTATAATCAAAGTTAGAAAACGTTGAATAGAGGGGGGCTACGGATATATTTTATAAGCGTCATACCTCTTTTGGGGCACTTGTGATAAATCGCAATGGTTGTACAAAAATCAAGCTATGCTTTGGTATAATCAAAGTTAAAAAACTTTGGGTGGGGGGTGCTAAGGATATATTTTATAAGCATCATGCTTCTTTTAGGGCACTTGTGCAAAAATCGCCAATGGTTGTGCAACATTGTGCAAAAATCAATCTATCATTTGATATAAGTCGAAAGTTAATACAGAAACCAATGGTTGTGCAAATTGTGAAAATCAATCATCATTTGATAATAAAGTAAACTTTGGGGGGGCTACGGATATATTTTATAAGCATTATACCTCTTTTGGGGCACTTGTGCAAAAATCGCCAATAGTTGTGCACAATTGTGCAAAAATCAAGCTATCGATTGACATAAAAAAAAAAAAAATAAGTGGGGGGGGGGGCTGGCGTTAAGTTGGCCTCCCCCACAATTACATAGTCACAGTTACTCTTGCGCAGGTGTGCAAAAATTAAAATTGCCATTGCAGAATTGTGCAAAATGAGTGCAAAATTCTCACTTAGAAAAAAATATAAATTTATTAGTGGGGGAGGGGGCCAACTTGATCGACCCTTCCCCCAGGCTAATAGCTTCTCATTGCAATTGGTTTTCTTGTTTCGAGGATTCACCGGCACAGCCTCACGGCGGCGGAGCGACCTTTAGTACAGAGTAGACTTTAAATAAGGTATCTATTATTTAGTAAGTAAGTAGGATAATAGATAATTCAAATAATATTATGTTTAACAAAATATGATATAAACAATGTTTTTTTCTAACTTTTATTTGTTTAAAACATAAAATTTAAAATTAAAAAAAAAACAAGTTTAAAACAAAAAAAAAAAAACGTTTAAAAAAACATGTGTTTTGTATAACAACCCTGCAAAATTCAAATCTTTAAAATAATGTCAGTAAAAAAACATCAATAAAAACAAGTTACTAATCCTACAAAAAATTAAAAAATTATGAACGGTAGAAAACAGGAAAACCACCAAAGATCCGTTGAAGCTCGAATTCGCTACTTCGCGACTATATGAACGAAGCTTAATACGAAAAACTTATTCTTGAATTACTGAACCTGTTTTTCTAGATCATTTACTAACGATCTGACCTGATCAAAGAAAAACGACTTCAATAAACTGGTAGTTGGGGTTTGTTTATTTAGAACGTTTTTGGTTTTTACCACCGACCTATGTGCAGGTAATTGACTTCTTGTCTATGTGCGCGTGTGGTGTTGTGTTTGTGTACAGTGTTGGTTAAAAATACTTTTTATATGACCGGCTTCACCAACAATTTTAGGGAACACTCAGCGTTAATTATTCCTTAAATCTCCAATGTAACCAATCACATTGCCTGTTTGGACATTTTAAGGATTACTTTGTGCTTAGGGTTTAAAATTGTTAGTTGCAACCCAAGGGTGATAAACCTACACAGGATTGCTTAATATCATTTAAGCCCATATACGCCAAATTTAAATGTCAATTCGATATTTGTGACGTAATCGTTTTCCCTATTGTTTTGTTTAAAACTTGTGATTCACATCGCTTTGGAAGTTTTTTTTGTGTTTTTGGTTATATTTTTAGCTTTTTAGACATTGAAATTTTAGTATCAGTTTATCTTTTATTGCATATAGTTTAAGGAAGTTTTTATTACTCAATTTTTAGTGTGGGTGCAAGTTACAGAGACAGAGGTCACTGACCGTTCGATATTTCTTTAAACGAAATTTATAAATAAAAACAAAAAATAAATAATTATATTTATATAACTTTATTTTAGCTGATTTTTAATTTTGCTACCTATTTTCAGCAAAACTTTATAGCTAAATGGGAAACATGCATTGTAAATGTCGTTTATATGTGGTTATGTTTTACCCAGATAAAGTCTTAATTTTATCAAATGGTATACAATATAGAGCAAATAGTAGGTGTCCATCCAAATTAGTTTTTAAAAGTTGAATATTTAACATAAATTAATAAAATAAATTTATATTCTGGGGAAAACGGTGACGTCACAAACATAACCTATATCTGTGAACAAGCAGTATAATCGCACTGCGTAAGTCCACCACCCTTGTGTGCAACCGGCCATGAAGGGCTAGTATTAACGTACCGTGGGTGCTTTACATAAAGTAAGAGACAGTTTATTAACACAAGACTAATACGTTACTCTATTGGGAGCCGCTAGGAGAGGAAAAATATTGTTTTATTCCTAGAAGCAAAAGCCGTAAAAATACCTATAAAAATTTGTTATGTTTTCCACAGTTTGTCGGTGGGCAAAAGAAAAAGCTTTCTTGTAAGAGTAGGGTAATTAATAAGGCAAACAATTCTTCTTTAAATGAAATTATACATGGTATAAGATATTGAAGATGCCATTTTACAGACATAAGAATGATATTCCAAGCAGTGTCTGATTTGGGATATATACGAAGTATACATATTAGAAGAGGAGAAATGCTTTCGTGCTTAAAAGCTTTTTTGGAGCTGCTTTGGCTATGCCTATAATATGCTTGCGCCAAATAAGATGGTTTTCAAAGGTAACGCTCACAAAGTTAAATGAGTCTTTATTCGAAGAACTTAGCCGCTCATAAGTAAAGGATGAGATTCAATGTAGGAACTGAGAAAGACATATCTTTATATCCTGCACTTGCTTTCCAAATCAGGCTGAGAGACTGGTTTAATAATCGTTAGCAAAACATTAAATTGCCTTAATCAAGGAAAAGAAAAGGTGTAGAAGAAATAAATACTGAGCCTTAGAATATCTTAGCATTACTTTGAAAAAGCTAGAACAGTCACCATTTACATATATACAGATATGTACATTATTTAAAAAGTATTACTACATTTTAAGACACATCATAGAAGACATCGTGTTCTCTATGTTGCCCACTATGAATCACTCGCTAGACGCGTTTGGCCTGCCTTACAGGTCTTGTGAGTAAGGCTGTAGCGAGTGCACAGTGAACAACAGACAGAAAAGAAACAGCGTCCACTTGTCGGTAAAATATTAAATCTTACCTTTCATACTTTACTGAAATCACATTCGGCAAAGTTGGCATCAAGTTTTACATGTTACACATGAGTAGACATACGTAAATCTGAGATAGGTGGGGCCGTCTGCTATGCGGTCCACACAGATATTTTGACCTGGGCCTAAAGATTTTTAATTTTTTTTTCCAAAATTTTCAATTTTTGAATTTCAAAATTAAAAATCTTTTTAAAAACTCATGGTACTGACACATTTTTGTTTTATTTTATTCTAGACTAATACTAGAATCATACAAATTTAATAATTAAGCCCCATGACAGCTACAAAGAAAAATACGCCCGGGCCCCCAAACCACAAAAAGAGGTAAAAAATAATTCTAAGAGCCAACTTTGCATTGCATCAAAAAAACTAGAAATGACCGAATATTTTTAACTAGTCAAAAAGATTTTCAATTCATGCCTTTTCGAACGATATGCAATAACCACAATTTGCTTAAAAACAGCAAGAGTTATTTTTCGACTTTAGCAAAAGTAAAATTTCAAAAATATGCCCACCTTGATAAAGTTGACAAATAACTCCTGCTGTATTTAAGCAAATTGTGGTTATTGCATATCGTTCGAAAGAGCATTGAAGATGTTTTTGACTAATTAGAAATATTCGGTCGTTTTTAGTCTTTTTTATGCAAAACAATGGTGGCTTGGAATTATTTTTTACCTCTTTTTGTGGTTTAAGGGCCCGTATCTTTTTTGTAGCTGTCATGGGCTTCATCATTAAATTTGTATGTAGTTTTATTTTTTTTACTTACTCTGTATATCCTTTAACTTTAAATAAAACTACTGCTAATAAATGTTGGCATTATGCACCAACTTTTATAAAGAATAAAATTTTCTGATTTTTTTTTTATTTGTTGCAAAATTAATAGACCACACTCCACACTGTGTATCAGTGGATTTATAAAGTAATAAATAAATTTATTAAAAATAATTTTAGTTTTTGTTTTTTGAAAAAAACGGTCAGTCACGTCAGTTGGTATTTTTAGTTGCGCATTTCTCTCAATATTTTGTTCATAATGGGTGTTTCAAATAAAAGATATGATATGACCACACTTTTTTTTTTAAATGAAACACTCTGTATATTTTCAGGACTCAAATTTAACAAACCATTGGGATCTCGGAAACTATAGGAGATACGAAAATGGTTAAATTGGGGCAAAGTTTCCAAGGATCTAATAGATGAATTTGAAACGTAATTATATATAATATATATATATATATATATATATATATATATATATATATATATATATATATATATATATATATATATTTATATATATATATATATATATATATATATATATATATATATATATATATATATATATATATATATATATATATATATATATATATATATATATATATATATATATATATATATATATATATATATATATATATATATATATATATATATATATATATATATATATATATATATATATATATATATATATATATATATATATATATATATATATATATATATATATATATATATATATATATATATATATATATATATATATATATATATATATATATATATATATATATATATATATATATATATATATATATATATATATATATATATATATATATATATATATATATATATATATATATATATATATATATATTGTAGGAAAATAATTCGCGCATAATAGGAAATCAATGTTAATTTTTAGGCATCTGAGAATCCAATCTACCAGTGTACGTTTCAATAGAACGTCGCGATGAATTATAATTAATTTAGCTGTTCGACTGGAAACGTCACCGCTTTGCGCTTTAGTTTGGCTAGTGGGATTTGCCGGTGGCTCGCAGAGCTCTCGTTCATTTGCTTGCGGGCATCCCCAAATAATTTTTTTTTTCGGATATTTACAACAAAATGTGTATAGGAAGAGTTTTGAAAGAGCTAGAAACCTTGTTGAAATAAGGGAAAAAAATAATTCAACTTTCTGGTCAAATTACACCTGAACGGCTCAGAAATATGAGACATCTCTACAATAGGTTTGGGTATTGTTGCAAAAAGTGGTGGATTATTCAAACCCTTATTAAAATAAGTTTTAGTTCTTTAGTTATTTTTATTTTCTGTTTTAAAATTATCGTTGGGTTTATTATTGTAATTTTCTTTTTAGTTATTTTTTAGATTTTTTTTTAAGCCAATGTGATAAAAAGACAAGCAAATTAAATTTTTGTGATAATTTTTCAACAAATTATCGTTTAAAAATTCTCATTTTTGTTGATTCAACGTACACCCATTCGATCTCGTTTTAATACTGTCGAAAATGTCCAAAACTATTTGATTTTGTATCAAATCGAACCAAAGCGCGGATTAGGGTACAGTCGAACAGTTAAATTAATTCTAGTTCATCGCGACGTTATATTGAAACGTACACTGGTAGATTGGATTTTCAGATGGCTAAAAATTAACATTGAATTCCCTATTATGCGCGATTAATTTTCCAATACTGTATATATATATATTAGCTAAAAAAATGTTAATTTTGTAAAGTTTTTCAAATCCGCATAAATTTGAAAAAAATATATTTATAAGTAATTTGATTGTAGCTACTTTAAAAAAAATACATGAGAATAATAAAAATACGTATCACACAGAGAAGTAATTAAAAATTTTTCCAAAAAAAATGGGATAGGATACGTATATCTGAGATAGGTGGGGCCGTCTGCTATGCGGTCCACCTAGATATTTTGTCCTGGGCCTTAAGAATTTTTTTTTAGATTTTTTTTCCAAAATTTTCAATTTTCGGATTCCAAACTGTCCTTATTTTAATCTAGACTAATACCAGAATCATACAAATTTAATGATAAAGCCCATGACAGCTACAAAAAAAATCCGGGCCTTAAACCACAAAAAGAGGTAAAATAAAATTCTAAGGGCCAACTATGCAGTGCTTAAAAAAAACTGAAAACGACAGAATATTTCTAATTAGTCAAAAACATCTTCAATGCTCTTTCGAACGATATGCAATAACCACAATTGCTTAAATACAGCAGGAGTTATTTGTGGGCATATTTTTGAAATTTTACTTTTGATAAAGTTCACAAATAACTCTTGCTGTTTTTAAGCAAATTGTGGTTATTGCATACCGTTCAAAAAGGCATAAATTGAAAATCTTTTTTACTAGTTTAAAATATTCGGTCATGGGGCTTAATTATTAAATTTGTATGATTCGAGTATTAGTCTAAAATAAAATAAAACAATAATGTTGTCAGTATCATGATATTATATATATATATATATATATATATATATATATATATATATATATATATATATATATATATATATATATATATATATATATATATATATATATAATTATTTTATATTATACACCTATCTTTATTGGATTTCGAGCGATTAAAAATGTGCAAACGACCACTCATCATGCAGTTACATAGGAAAACAAAAGGGCCCATATCTTAAAAAAAAAGGTTTAGATAAAGATCTGGATGAACAAAAATGTTTACAAAGATATTCCTAATATAAATTTAATGTTCAGTATATGGTGTGCCATATTAGGATTTTTAAAGCTACATTATTTGGAAAGTAAATTTTTGCAGAACTTCCGGTAAGGCAGGAAGTGGAATTATTATGACCTTAGCAAACAGAGTCTGGGAATAAAGTTTTATTAAAAATGTAAAGTTTTATGTTTTTTTTATATAATTGCCTAAAGTGCGGTCACTGGGAAATTGTTTAAACGTCATTTTCCCGGAAACCAAAAAAAAATAAAATAAAATATTGGTCATAGTTGCAGTAAAAAGATTAATACTAACTTTTTTAAAATAATTCATTCTTGTTACAATTAAAGATATTAAATATTCAACATAAATATTAAATTTTAATTTTAAATAAAAAATATGCCTAAATATTTAAATAAATTTACAATTTTTAAATTAACTTTATCAATATTGATATTTATATTTTCAGTGTCTGTCTTTATTTCTATAACCATATATTTAGTTTTAAAAATATTTTACTTTAATTTATTTACTTTTAGCCATTGAATATTTAATCTTTTCAAATATTAATTATTATTAAAGTATCATTAGCAAAGGCATCTTCAGTACGAATTGTACTTGCGCCCGAATTTCTCGAAAAGGATTATGATTTCAACAAAAAATTTCACAGTTTGTAAAAGTGTTTTTATTTGCCCAAATTACATTTTCTACTAAAAATATTTTGATCTGTCTAAATAACATTTTCTAGGAAAAAAAATCTTTCTAGTAGCCAATCACAAAATTGTATTTTTCTTTCGAAAATCACTTGGTTTCAGTTTTAGGGTAGATATTTAAATTTTGTGACATTTAAAACCTTTTTTCTAAGCTCCTTTCTGGTACTCGTATGAGAAAAAGCATCTATATCGGTGAAAATTTAACCTCATTGACGTTATAATTTTCTTTAACCCTTATAATACCAAGCGGGGTGCAATTGCATCCACCCCTGCTTTTTCGTTTATGTCTGAGCTATTAGGTTTTTGTTTTTCTTCTTTTTTTTAGTAGCTGAATTATTATTTTTTATTCTTTTTTTGATTACAGAAGTGATGAACCTAAAATTTTTCATATTTTTTTCCATCACGCGAATTATTTAGGTTTTTAGAGTTAAGGGTGCATTTGCACCCCGCTTGGTATCCTACACATACCAATATTTCTAAGTTGTTGACGATGATAAAATAAGTAATAAAGCTTCAGACTACAAACCAGATATTGTTTTGCATTACCAACATACCAAACGGCAGCAAAATATACAACACAAACAAAAACTCTTAGATGGCCCATGGATCTTTTTTTACCATATTATTGATATTGGAGCTTTAAATGCTTATAAAATATGGAAAATAAAAAATTCAGGGGTTGGGTCCGGGCACTTTCTTCCCCAGTTGGGAAAAGATTTGGCCAAGGAAAATATGGTTTTTAGATTTAGAAATACTAATGGTTTGAAAGCAAGTACAAAAGAAAATATTTTGAAGGTGCTTCCATAACTGCAGTAGCAAAATATCCCTAAAACGAGACAAGTGGAAATTCAAAGTCGATGTCTGTAAAAGATCCAAAGACAGAAAATCAAGACATCGCTGTGTTAATATGAGCGGTTTGTTTGTGTAAATCACTCTGAAAAAGAAATTCGTTGCATGTGTAAAGTAAAAAATAAAATTTTACCTAAATAAAGTTTGTTTATTTCTTAAGTATATTAAAATAAAAATATATACAAAATAATTTATTTGCGTTTCTTTTTATTTTACAAAAAAGTGTTAAAAATACAGAAAAAATACAAAGAAAACTGGGGTGCAGATGCACCCCGCTTGGTACCGAACGTATGTAAAAAAGCTTGATCCAACAAGGGTTAATTTCATTATTAATTGTGCACTCTATATAATATCTTGGTTTTACAAGCAAACCAAATTCAGCAAGCTATACAATAATTAAAACACAGTTCGATGAGGTTATCCTCTTTGGGACTTAAAAAAAGGTTATCAATTTAACACGTGTGTATGTAATTGAATCTGCAATATATTCACTTATTATAATCTATTAGGACTTCCTTCCTTGTAGGTGTATATGTGTATGTATGTTGGTATGTTTCT
Organism: Listronotus oregonensis; assembly: GCA_019359885.1. Classification (NCBI taxonomy): domain Eukaryota; kingdom Metazoa; phylum Arthropoda; class Insecta; order Coleoptera; family Curculionidae; genus Listronotus; species Listronotus oregonensis. Next base: position 15,077 of record JAHBCN010018105.1, read on the forward strand.
ATGTTTTGTATGTTTGCACGTTTGTACGTTCGTACGTTTGTACGTTTGTATGTTTGTATGTTTGTATGTTGGACCTAGGAAACAGTTAACATTACATCAAAATCGGTTTGGTAGTTTTTATAATATGGACTTATTAATACGTATATGTGTAACCGCTTGGCTTATTGATACGAGCTATGGGTGTAGTGTTAAAGGAAAAATAACTCAAAACCATGGTCAAGTGCATTTAAAAAAATAAACAACAAAATCTTTAAATATTACAGTGTTTATTTAAAACTAAACATTATAAAATAAAAAGATAATTTAAAATAAAATTAACGCAATTAAAAAAAAAACTCTAAATTAAGATATCATTTTTATTTTATTATATATATATATATATATATATATATATATATATATATATATATATATATATATATATATATATATATATATATATATATATATATATATATATATATATATATATATATATATACAGGGTCCTGCATCTCCCCTCCCGTCTTATGTAGCTTATTTATTATTTAATGTAAAATTTTAAAATTTTGCAGACATTAAATCCCTGAATCGATGTTGACAAAATTTTAGAGGAAGATAGACGACCACAAGAGGTACCTAAATATACAAAAATTCAAAGCATTTAATTTAAAAAAAATGCATCATCGTGATGTCACACTTTTTTGTGACACCCTGTATAACCAAAATTATTTTCCTAAAATGCACCGTAGGTTTAAGGTAACGTCTGCAAAATATGAAAATTTTACATTAAATAATAAATGAGCTACATAAGACAGCCCAACCGCTGTGTTCACACATCGTCGTTGTGGTTGGGCCCAGTGGGATCCTTTGGAACATGCGCTAAAGTTGCTGGTTATCGGCAACTCTTGTTGCCACCGTATGGAACGGGATCTGAAGCTAAGACGGACACAAGGCTTAACTCAAGGTGTTAGCATACCGTGCTGATGAGTGAATGACATCCTGTGCCTTAAACAGGTGTCCCCCACGGTGCCTCTGAGATACAGGGCGACCTCTCAGAGTATCTAGCCTTACTGCGGTAATGCGGGGCTCTGCCGCGGTGGACTATTATTTCCCTAGCTCCAAACAAAAAGCGGACAAAACAGCTTTCATAGAAAAAAAGTGACAAAGGTGCCCTGACCGAGACGGATAAATCCTTTTTGAGAGGTGCCACTCAAGGTCACAAGGAGACAAAGGTGCGCCAAAACCTTACAAAACGGGTGAATCCGTTTCGTAAGGTGCCCCTGAAGTCACCGGCGCCTGTTTCACGGGGAAAGGCTAATCCATCCCGAACAAACAGGTGCTTAGAAAGGGTTCCCTGAATCCAAACAAAAGGCGGACAGAACCGCCTTTATAGGAAAAAGGGTTCCCTGGCTAAAAACAGAAAGCTAAAGGACCGTTTTCATAGGATAAGGCCGGAGATGCGGCCTCAGAAAGAACATCTGGTTCCTGTAACAAGGACCTGGTAGCTACCCACGTTACTAGACCGGGAGAGGAGGGCATGATGGATCTAATCGTCTGCTCGTCATACTCTCCAGGAGACAGGGACACCAGGACACATCAGAAAACATTGTGCTCGTGTCCGGTAGCGACATGGTAGACTCTCTCCCAATCTGGTATCGGATTCATTAGAAGTCCGATTCTATTGGGGAAATATAAAAGGTTTTTATATATATATATATATATATATATATATATATATATATATATATATATATATATATATATATATATATATATATATATATATATATATATATATATATATATATATATATATATATATATATATATATATATATATATATATATATATATATATATATATATATATATATATATATATATATATATATATATATATATATATATATATATATATATATATATATGTTAGTTCTTAGAGTTTCACGGATAGATGAATGTGAGTTGTTTTCATTCCGGGAGTATATCCGTTTGTCATTAGTTTTCCTTGCGGAAGTTTGCAGACGTTTCGCCAAGATCGCACTTGGCATTTTCAATGCTGTCTAACTGGTGTCAGAAGATTGACTAGGTTATCTTCCAGTGGTCCCTTTTTTACGGTTCCTTGAGCGAAGGTTGTAACCCTGGTTGGTCTCATGTCTGAGGTGGGTGCATCCCAAACGTGTCGCGTCATCACTGGTTGTTGGTGGTGTTTCAGGATTTGTTTTGGGCAAAATTGTCTTCCACGTTGTGGCTAGGTGTAGAGAGTCGTCTCTTTTGTTGAGTCCTCCACTTTTTTTAATTTCTATGGCTTCACGGATTAGCCTTGTCTTGAAATGGTTTACGTTGGCCCCCGTTTGCAGCTGTCAAATCTATTTGGTGTCCTGTTTCTAGGTGGTGTTGAAACGGCGAAGTCATTTCTTGTTA
>JAHBCN010018106.1:0-17434 GCA_019359885.1 Listronotus oregonensis
CTAATGAATTTGACATTAAGACAATAGAAAAGTAATAAATACGGTGACGTCATGGTTGTGTGTATTTGTAGGTGGTAAGCAGGTGAGATCTTATGAAATTTAAGTAGGTAACAACGCCTAAAAATAAATTTCTAATTATTTTATACTATTTAAGGGTATTTTTATAACAAACATACATTTATTTAATGGTGAATTTTAACAAAGAAAAACACATATTTACCACACCTGCATGGAAAGTTATGAATTATTATTGTTATTAATTAATTAAACATTTTTATAATTATTTGTTTCTGTTAAGGAAAAAAGCTGACTCATGCTCACATTTAATGAAATTATTTTTACCCGAGTAGAAATGTGGCATTTTCTTCCCTGAAAACAGGGAAAAAATTCAACCTTCCACGCAGGTGTGGTAAAAACATTTTTTTAGTTGGGTATTGTAAAACATATTATTATTATTGATTAAAATTCACATAATTAAGACGGCATGTTGTTAGATCATAAGTTTGCTTTATAAAAAAAAATTCAAGTTCTTTAATTTATGTCAAGTGTAGGTACATAAAAGAAAGTATTAACGGAAAGACGTATATTAACTCTTCTACTTAAAAATAGAGAAACAATAATGATCGATGGATGTTAGTTTTAATAAGAACAGTAAGTTATGAATAATCATTATTTTGATGAAAATTTTAAATATTTTAGGACATTTTTTCCTAAAATTATTATATGGCTTCATGATTTTAATAACTGATGTATTTAAAATATGAAATGCCTAGAGTAAATTACAATTAGTAAACACTTTTGACAAATGGAGAACCAATTTAAGGGGGTATTCTAGTGTAGAGGCATGAATTTTAGGTGATTTTTGAGGTGCCGTAAAAAAAGGCAATTATCATTTTTACCATCTATTTTTTATGAGTTATTTTTTGACATTACAAAAATACAGAAAAAAAAATAAAAAATGTTACAAATTCAAAAAATTAGCAGCTGATAAAGTGGAGGGGGTCTCAAAAAATTGGCCAGTGACCATGCCCACGATTTCTCAAGTTCTACTGGACCGATTTACTTGAAATTTTTTGAAACTCTTTTTTATAGACTTGTCTAAGTTTGGAACTATCCGCATCCACAATTTTTTAATTTTTATTTTTTTTTATCGAAAATGTTAAAAGAATTGGTACCTCAAAAAAATTTTTTTCAGGCATTTTGTAAAAAAAAATTACAACTTTTCCGTAGTTCCGACATGGCGACATTACTCTACATTGATAATCTTTTTTCTTTCAGATTGCTAGGAGGGTTGGAATCGTGGGCACGGTCACGGGCCAATTTTTTAAGACCCCCACCTTATCAGCTGCTAATTTTTTGAATTTTTAACTTTTTTATTTTTTTTATGTATTTTTGTAATGTTAATAAATAACTCATAAAAAAATGAATAGTAAAAATATTAACTGCCTTTTTTTACGGCACTTCAAAAATCACCTAAAATTCATGCCTCTACACTAGAATACCCTCTTAATTTATTTGTGATTCACCCGCATTTTTTCAATCTCCTTTGTTAAACTCTGTTTAGTACCTTTTTTTATTACAAAATTTTAGTTAAAATTAATGAACGTTTAAAACACAAAAACAAATTGTGTAAGAATCCTGGACAGTTTATCAATATTCTCTTCTTCTAACCAGAATTAGCCAAAATGGCCAAGTTTCGGCCTGACGCACTTAATGTGCATATTACGCGAAAGTGTTTAACGTATTCTTCCCCTATCAAAACTTCGTTATCGTTCTACATATAGGTATAAAATTTGTATTCATATCAGTATGTACCTGACTGACTCACTCATTAACTCAACACATGTAGTTCAGGAGACTAAAATTTAAAATTTTTATAGTAAATAGGTTGGGACATAAAGTGATATAGATTTTGTTTAAACCTAAGTTTCTGATATCATACTTGTCTTAGAATTTAAAATATATGCAGAATTTATTCTATTTATTGAACCTACAAAAAAAGGAAAAGATCAGACCAAAAAAAACCTTTTAAAATAAGGGCCAGGTTTCTATCTCGGCTTCTTAAAGTACTAAGATCTAAAATTAAACCAAGTTTTTTTTTGACTTAGCAAATTTTTGTACTGATCTTTTGTATTATTAAAAAAACTGTCAGTATTAATTAAAAAAACGTTCATTAACATAGACAGAACAGGTAAAAACGTGCCAAGTCACACTTGGTCTATTTTAAAGAAAGAAAAATTTCCCTATATAAACTTTTTTTCATTAAGCTAAACTTCAAAAAACGAAATATTCTTAGGAAGCCAGGTCTTGGGAATAACTCTAATGTATAAGCAAGGCGAAACAATAAATTTTAAAACTTCATAGATGAAATACCATACTTATAGTTCATTGTCCTGTAGAGACATGACATCTATGCTTAATTTTCCGGGTTTGTTTATAATATATATCTTATATACTTCTCTCGCACTTTAAAATTTGGCTAGGATTAAATGAAACTTTTACATAATAGTATTAAATAGACCCTAAGTTTTAAATTTATGCGTTACACTCCCAAATATTAGAGATAATCTATTATGTTGACGAAAATTTACAAACCTAAAAAATGTTAAATCAAAGCAAAAATGCTCTTGTCCGACCCCCGAAATAGCACTTAAAATGCGTGACTTCCAAGAACTTCTATAGCACGAATATCTACCTGAGAATTTGAAAAGCGGCATAAAATCAAAAACCTTTAAAATCTTGGACAATTACGCCGTGTGCCTTATTCATCGAGGGTCGAAATGAAAGGTGGTCAATGTGCTCTTTTTCTATAGTACAAGTGTTAATGTAAAGGAAGATTATTCTTTCCAATTTGCATTTGATTACAAAAATTAAACAAAAGCGAAAATTTTGACTGGTTACGATCCGAAAGACCTACTTAAACGAAAATTGTACCATCTTACTTCACAGTGGGCACGGTAATTTCTTTTAAGGTAGAAGAGTGGGTAATTTTAATCAGACTATCAGTGATAAGGAGAAAAAAATAAGAATGAAATTAACCACTTAGTGGGTATGTGCACCGGGACAGGGATCATCCACACCATACTTTGGACCAGAATCTGCCCTTGGGCTGTCCAGCATCAGTAGAATAACCCTGGGGGCTCAAGTTGCAGAATGTGCGATACGGGGGTAGAAACAGCCTACCACATCCTGTGCGAATGTGAAATATTGAAGCACAAAAGACATGCATTATTTGGGCAACCGAAAATGAGCCCACAGGAATATATTAACCAACTAGTCTCGGGGTTATACAGACTTGTAAAAGGAATAGGGCTAGTGGAAGGATGGGAATTAGGCGCAAAAAACCCAGAAGGCTGCGCTGCTCCCGGTAGTAAATCTTAATGGCTTACAAGAAAAAAAATCATCTATTTTTGCTCCCTACTTTGTCGGCTTTCTTCTGTCTAAATGTCATTTTTTACTAAATCCCTTGATTTTTAGGTAAATTAAACATCGCCTTCTTTTAATATCAGTCTTTTTACTTTTAACTTTTTTACTTTAAACCTATTAAAGAATGCTCATGACTTTAAAGTACGTCAGAATTTAGACGTTATCTCAATCAATTATTGTACCAAATTTGGTTCAACTTGTTTGTCGACTCATACAATCTTTCAGAATTGATACATTGTCTTAACTTAATGGATGTGACAAAAAGTAACCGCCTTTTTAAGCATTATAAGCCACTAAGAAAAAAAGATGAAGATACTATACAAATACTAAATTACTCGTCATTAAATATCCAGATGAATAAAAATTAAAATATTATATATACATTTTAAAAAACTCCGAATAAAAATATTTTGTATTTTTAAGTAATGAAAACCATAAAACAGATATTTTTTATTAGCTTTGATAAGAAAAAAAATCCCGACGGAAGGCAAAGTCACCCATATCAGGATTTTTTTTCCATAAAAGACTTATGATAAATTATCCTAGTCATTTTAATAAATTTTTAGTAAATATTACCTCTCCAAAGGTGAACCACCTTAAAACATAACGAAAAATATTTAACCCTTTTAAATCCTCAAAATAAGATTTGACGTAAGTACGATTTAAAGTTCACGTCTGACCCTTTAAACTTTACGTCAAACCAAAACCTGCCTTTTGTCGACACGAGGTCTGCTGAGTTCAAATATTAGTTTTGCTTTGTTCCTTTATTTTATTCAGAGCAAAAATAAAAAATCCATCACGTTCTTTATTTCCATTTAAGATAAATCGCTTAAATGTCAATGAAATATGCAACATAACAAATGTAAAAGGTAATGAAACGGTCAAAATCCATCGTAATTTTCACAAAAAAAAATATAGAAAACAGCTTAAAGCTCTTAAATCTGTTCATTATCTTTTGAAAAAAAGTCCTGATAAGTAATTATAATTACCAGGTTTTTAACCAATGTAATACATTTTTAAATGTTATAATTATGGTTACTGACTTTTTGAGCTAATACAATACATTTTACAGGCTATAGTATTTTTTTTAGCAAATGGAAATGACACTTATCCATTGATTGAAAATCCAAAATGTTTCATATTCGAATTAGCTTCGCTTGCTATTCGATGCTCTCTGCCCTTATCGGATATGTAATATTGGAACTTAGTCACAGTGGCGTTTGTCAGCGAGGCATTGTGAATATGTGTAGCTTTTCGTGACGTCAATATCGTCTTGGCGTCAATGGTTTATATAGGAAATTTAATTCCAGCTCTGTTATAAAATTTGGTATAAAAAAATATTTGGTCGAGTGCCAATAAAAAAATATGTGCAAAAGGCCTATTAGTGTACCAACAAAGTGAAAAGTTAAAAAATAAATAAATAATATATTTAAAATAATTATTTTAGGGGCTAAACACTCGTACTAAACACTTAGCGAAAAGGTGTTTTGTAGCATATGCACAGGGGCCCGAGTCAGTCGCATGTCTGAAGGTAATAGACAAAAATCAGCTGGCAGTAACTACTATTATTTAGTTACGTGGAATGTTATAGGAACGGTATCTTCCATTGTATAAAACCCTTGTTTACGTCAGCCTTAAGCTTTATTTGAATGAACGACATTGAAACTACAACTAATTGTGGTCAGTGGTCAAAAATGTTTGTTTATTTTATACTTCCAGTTGTTGTCATACGTAGGATAAAATGTCGTATTTATTTTGAAAATTATTTAGCCTCAAAAATATATTTTAAAAAAATATAAATGTATTTCTAAAAATAGTATAAATTCCTACTTTACCGAGAAGTATTGTCACTTAATAGTAAGTGAGTATAGTAAGACAGTAAAGTTGACAACCGATGTCGGCCGTTACGGGATGTGGTGGCCCGCAGAGACATTGACCACCCTCCGACTGGGCCTGGATTAACAGAGGACACATGTACCAACCCATAGAGACCCTACACGCCCCGATCCAGACACGAAAAGGGGTTTAAATTCCCAGGGAACATAGAGCAATATGTGGGCGCCACTAGGTGCAAAACCACCGCTTATCGAAAACAAGAAGTGGGCGCCACTTTGTGGCTAACCACACGTATTTACAACATTGATCGACAGAGGCGAGTGGGGCTAAGGTCCAATATTACACCTTTAATAAAAGCGGAGTAAATAAAATACTAAGCGGAGCTAATCTGGATATTAAAACACTTTTGACTTTTAATCGGTGGATAAGTGTCATTTTTATTTATTTATTTCAAAAGTAAAATACTATGATCATCTTCGTTTGCAAAAAACACATTAAGAAAAAAAAGGTATTGAATTGGTTTAGAAAGTCAATAACCATGGTTACAACAGTAAAAAATGTATTGCATTGGTAAAAAAGTCGGTAATCATGATTACTTTCGAGGTTTTTCCAAACGATAATAAACAATTTTTAGGGCTTTAATCTGTTTTTGTGAAAAACATGAAACCGATTCATCTTAAATTGGAATAAAGGAAGGCAATGGATTTTCTGTTTTTGAAATAAATTAACGCATAAAAAATAATTTTGGAACTATTTGTTACGTCAGACCGCTTTTTAGAATGACGACAAATTTAAAGGGCCAGAAGTAAACTTTAAATCGTAATTACACTAAAACTAATTTTTTATTGAGTAAGGATATTTGGGAGATAGTTTTTTGGTGGGCAAAGAAAGAGATTTAACGTGTTTACAGATCAAAATAAATATTTAAAATGAATAACCCTATAAAATTACTTTCATAACAACAATTTGAAAAAATCTTACAGTGAAAGATTCAGACTTGACTTATAAGATAGAAATGTTTCTCTATTTATAAATATTTGCCTTTAAATTAGGTTTTTCTGGGCGCCTTTCTTATCACTTATTTTATATTATTTTTTACTTATTTTTTTAAATAAAAGTTTATTAAATTTAAAATCTCGCAAAGTGTTATATTTGTAACTAAAACTTTCAGTTACTGGCTTTATTGACCAAATTAATATAAGTAATTAATTTTAAACGAGAAATGCCGTCCGTAATAAAAATGAAAATTTACTTTATAATAATCCATGGATTTTAAAAGTGTAGAAATTTACAAGATGGTACATTCCATCCAGTGATCCTATTACCTATTTTAAGTAAAGGAAGAACCCTTCGTAAGATTTGAACGTAGATAACAGTCAGTAGCTAAAAAAAGATAACATCAAGAGTGACAGCTGCTCACTTATCTGCAGAAAAACTTTTTTTGGGAAGTCCCCTTTTCGAAGAATGATTGAATTATTTGTCCGTGTATTATATCAAAATCTGTTTTACATATCGCATTCGTCGAAAACAGGATACAAAAGATTAAGGTATACTTAGTAAAAACATATTATAGGTACTACATAAGTACCACAATATTTCAAAATTGAAATTATATTTTATAGGATTTAAAATCCCCAGTGATTAATATCATACACATTTTACAGTTAAATTAGGTAGTTTCTAGAATATTTTTATACAGGGTCTTTGATTGTATTTACGTGGCTTCTGAAGCCTTCATTTTTGACTTTAGAAAAAAATGTTTTATATAAAAATTGATTTTTTTTGCATATTATCTTTTAAAATTATCAGTTAAAAAATATCGCATTAAAAAAATGGAAAAATATAGGCAACTTCATTTTTTTAATTCGATATTTTTTTACTGATAATTTTAAAAAATAATATGGAAAAAAACCTTCACTTGTTATATATTTTTTTAATCTTTAAAAATAAAGGCTCCAAATGCGACGTAAATATAATTAGAGCCCACGTACATATTAAAATTAATATTCTAATTTTTAGAAATACCGTATAATTTACACACATAATAAAATTTCTGCAAGGTCTTGGCTGAAGAACAACATTTGATGTTGCTTGCAAAGACGATCATCGGTAACTGGTATTAAAACAATAAAAAAAAAAAGATAATGCAGAACTATTTTAAATATTTCATATTATACAAAATAAAATTTCATTAAGGTCTTGGCTATTTTAAAGCATATATTTTTTATTATACTAACTTTTTTCCCAGATTTTTTTAAATTTATATAAATAATCTTCCTTAAGTTAAAACTATTATATTTTGTTTTCTATTAATGTTTCATTAAACTGTACGATCGAGTTTACTAATCAACCTAAATGCATTTTTAAAAAACATACGGAACGAGGTAAAACGTCGAGGTCAGGGATTGCCGAACACGCTTGGTCAAAACAACACCGCATACAATGGTCGGAAGTAAAAACCATTCATAAAGAAACACACTGAAAGAAAAGAAAATTTATGTAGCAAGCCTAGCATCCATATTTCGAATATCTGGCAGGCGTTGCTGAACTTTGAAAAGTCGGTCAAGCTTCTGTGAACAAGGGATAGTATATAAGTCATAGCTTTTAAGAATAGTTTTTGGTCATCACTTAAAAACGGTTGGAGATACATCACTAACCCAAGCGTTGTGTAACAATTAACATATAAAGACAATGGAAGTCCAAGATTTTAGTGTTATTTAATTTCAAAAAAATACTTGTGCAACCAACATTTCTTTAAATCACAAAATATGAGTTTTAATAAATGGGCTAATGCATATAGTAAACATTAGAAGAAAATATTAACTTTAAGTGTTTTTAAATCTAAAATATCATTAGAAAGATTTGTCAGGCGAGTCGCCGATGTCCTTCTAAATAAATAGTATATAGTATTTCGTTCTTGAGTTCAAAAACTTAGCAATATACCTGAAAACAAAATTTTGCCCATTCTTGGGAACAATGTAATCCTTTAATAATTGTACATACGAAATTGTTGACTCTGCATACCACAAACAATGTAGGTTTTTGTATCGGATACATCGCAACATTACTTGTGAATTCCATGTTTCTAATCTTTTTTTTTAAGAGTTTATAGTTTAGCAAGCTCAATCTGCTCCCATAATTGCTTTAGTAATTTCAATTGCCCATTTTATACATCATATCTTTCATCGATAAAAAAAAATAGTCGAGGAAAGGTAGAGCCGAATTTTGCTCCTTCTCCGTTGTGAATTTAATACAAGGTCGGAGGCAATTTAGATGTTTTAAGAAACCTTTAAGTTCTTCGTCATTACCTGTCGATACAATAAAAGTATCTTTAACATATTTTAGCCAAACTTTTGGTTTAATTAGTGCAGTTTTAATTGCATGGTTCGCAAACCATTCCATATAAATATTTGCTACCACTGGGGAGAGCAATGAACCCATGGGAAGCCCATCATCCTGCGCGTAGAACTTATCTTTCACGTGAAAGTAGGAACTACGGCTCCAACAACTCCATCCAGCGGCAGGGTGGTGCGTTCTACTGGTGTTTTATCTTCTTTACTTTCCACATCAAAACTAACGAAAGTATCGTTTGGTTCTGTTTCTACGTTTAAAAAAATGACTAGAGTTTTTAACAAAAGATGGAGTTCCGACCAGTGGTTTAATTAGGTCTAAAATTTTTTTAAAAAATCATTGTCTAACACTTTAAATTTTTTTTAAATTCTTCTTCTTCTAGGGTGAAAGTTTTCCCTTTTTACCGTGTAAAAACCCCCAGTCCCAAAAACCAAAATTAAATTTTTTTTTAAAGGGTAGTAGGGGGTTTTAAACCCATATCTTTAAATTGTTTTATAAATTATTTTTTGTAAATTCTTTTAAGCATTTCAATTTAAAACGATGTATGTTATGTTATAAAATTAAACTCCCGCATTGCAAATTATAGCTTTATTTTACAAGTCATAAATTTTAAAAGGTAATAGCGTTGAGCTTATGGGTGTGGTTCACACTTGCGTGTTTCAGGCACTAAACAAACAAAAAATATGTTTCACGTCTGTTGGATTCCTTGTAAACCTGCCGCCAAAATATGAAATTTTGGGCTAAAAAATGTATATGTAACATTTTTTCTTTTTTTTAAGGGAAAAATTTTAAAATCTTTTTTTTTTTTAAAAATTTAAAAATTTTTAATATATATATATATATATATATATATATATATATATATATATATTTATTATTTAATTATTTATTTATTTATTTATTTATTTATTTTTTTATTTTTTAAAATTTTCTACATCCTAAAGTATTTTTTAAGGGAAATGCCCTTTCCCAAAGGTTGGGTTATTATTGGATCTTGTTAATATAAATACAATTGTAATCGATAAAAGTAAATAATAGTTAGTTTCAATTTCTGATTAATAGAAATATCTTTGTTTATATATGTCATAACTAAATGATTAATGGCGATTTTATTAAACAAATTCTCTGATTTAGTAGTAGCTGGGTAAAAAAAACCCTTTTAGGCAATACTCATTTCAGATACATATTTTTACATTCTTTTCACAAATTTTTATTCTTGCATACATTTTTTTCTCCTTAATTTTGGAAGTTTTTTTTATAGCAGGGATTAGGAATATATCAAAGACGTGCTTGGTGTTCTAGCGCACGTGGAAATGTGGGACCCGGAAGCGCCGACCCACAAAACCCCTTTCCCCCTACTTCCAGCTTCATAGGCCCCCGTACTGGAACCGCTTTCGCATTATAGAGTGCTGTCTTATTATCTCTTTTTATCTTATTCTGGCTTCCGTTCTTTTCTTTCTATTATTCCTCTTATCTTTATAAGCTTTGCCCCACCCCGAAAACCCCATATTTTTGGAAAAATTTAAATTTTTGGAAAAACCCCTTCCATTTTCCCTTTGGAAAAGTTCTGGGTTTCCAACCCGATAAATTGTTGTCATTTTTATAAAAAGGCCGGGGGGGGTTTTTTTTATGGGTTTTTCCTTCTTTTTTTTGGGGAATCCCCTTTTTTTTTTATCGGGGGGTAAAAGTTTTTTTAAGTAAGTTTAAAAAAATTTTGAAAATTTTAAAAAAGAAAATTTGGGGGCAAAATTTACCCAAAAACGTTTCTGTGAATGGAAATTAAATTTTTTTTTTTCCCCCCCTTAACCTTGGAAACTAATCTTTTTTGAAAAAAAATTTTTTTTAAAAAATTTTTTTTTTTTGATGATCCTAGTCAGGACATTAGAACGTTATAAAATAATTTTATTGTCATTTGGGTCTTTACCCTGTATACATTTTCAAATTAATCAGTCTTTTAGAAGTAAGTGAAAATTACATTGAAAAATGCCCTTACATATATAGATACATACATTCTTCTTCCCTGAGATCCGTCTAGATTTACTACCGGAGGCAGCGCATTTCTTGGGCTTTTTCCTAATCTTGTATAACAATCCTCCCATTTGTCTTGTTCCCCTTTTACAAGTCTGTATAACCCCAAAAGTGGTTGGATTTATATTTCCATGGACTTATTTTCGGTTGCCCAAAAAATGCCCGTGTTTTGTGATTCAACGCTTCACATTAGCACCTTCACATTAGTAAGCTGTTTCTTCCCCTCGTCGCACATTCTGCAACTTGGGTCCCATTGTTTGAACCTATCTTGTGTAGGTGCCCCCTTAGGTTATCGTGCCCTGTTTTGCTCTACTTTATGTAGTATTTTCTCACTTTGTCTGGTAGTTCTTCCTTCGTTTTTGGGTGGGTCCCTTATAAGCCTTTTTTTATGTCTTATTCTGAAATTTTAGTATTCCTGTGTTTGTTTCAGATTTATTTCCTGCTTTGCCGTCGTGCCTGTGGTTTTGGTCATTTCAAGGGCAGGGTTTTGGTCCAAAGTATGGTGTGGATGATCCCTGTCTCCTAGCTCCGCTTTTCGTTGCCTTCTATTTTCCGGGAAAGTCCTGGTACCCACAGGGAGTTAACCTGTTGTGTTCTCCCAGGACTTCCACTTCTCTTTGGGATTTCATATCAGCTTGGACGTTACCTTGGGATTTACTAGAGCCCCTAGCGACGCCTGAACTGTTATTCCCAGACCCCTTTTTTTTATAAGCCCTGTTATTTTTTTTTGCAAGTGCAGAAAAGAAAATATTTCCGTTTAAAACAGAAATGTGTGTTCCTAGTGGAATGAACAATTGTAATTCCTCATTTCAGTGTACACGCCCACCCTTTCCCTGCTCGTTTTGGAACCATCGTTACCAGATGTCTCCAACCGTGCCGGGGAGATCGGGTTGCTACTCACTTCATCTGGAATTTTTCCCTAAAGTTTTTGTTAAATGAGTGTGGGGGAATCACCCACTTTTCCCCAGGATGTTACATACATACAAAATAAAACAACATACATACAGTAAGAAAATGTAAAATGGATGTCTCCAGCCCCTCAGGATAATCCCCGTCAAAAAAGGGGAAAAACTAAGGTAACCTTTTTTAAATAAATGATTAACCTAAATAAAAATTTTAACCCTTTTTTCATTTCAAACATAAACACTAACCTAAAGTCCGTAACAATACATACTACATGTACATACCAGGTAAATAATAAAAGCTTGAAAAAATCCATTGTATACAGGGTGTAAGATGCTCATCATTTTAATGGGCGATAGTGGAGCTAAAATAAGTCGAAAAGTTTATATGACATATGTGTCAAAACTTGACAGATTTTTGTCTAAACGATTTTAAAAATCATGAACTTTAAAAGCAGTTATTTCTGTAAACCGTAACAACTGGAAAATTTTGTCTTAATCGCTTATCAGTAGATTCATTTGATAATAAATTAAACTAAATTTTAATGTTTTAGTCTACAAATAAAAAAAAATAATTTTTTTAAAATTGTTCTCCCAGTTAAAAATTTAAAAAAAAAAATTTTCAACAGAGCGCTACCTTGTGCGAAGGTCAGTCGTTAAAAGAAGCTTACCGACCCGGGCCCAAAGATATTTTTTTTGTTTTTGAATGGGAAAAAAATATGCCGATATGTTTAAATTCAAGACAAATGTATTGCAAGTGTACCAAAGACTGATGAAAACGGAATGTGTGCGACCGAGAAATCTTATTCTTTAACAAAACCAAAAGTGCTGTTTTAAAGCTACGTTTCCACCGGAGGAACAAATAGCAACATTAAGCAACATTTTTGTTGCCTTGTGTTTCTTCTTGTTTGTGAATTTAGGAACTGAAGGCACCAAATGAAAACTTTTTGTTTCCACTGACAGAACTTTTAGTGTTTCTGGAACTAAAGAGAGCAACTTTTTTAGTTAGTGTTTTCCCTCCGGGTGATAAACATGGATCAAGATGATGAAATAGCGGCAAACAGCGGCGGCCTATATAGTATTGTTGGCAAAAAAGAAAAAAAAAAGCACAAATATTGGGTGAAACCAAGTCTCCGTGATAGAAGTGAATATGGTGGCATGCACCTACTTAATGCATTAAAAAAGTTGCAGTATCTGTTTCCACTCAGAAAACAATATGTTTCTGTTCCCTGTTGTTGCCGAATTTCTTTTGAAGTTTACCGCTAAAACTGAAACCAGCAACAATCGTAAACATGCAACAGTTGTTTCCAAACAAAAAAGGAACACTTAGGAACTTTAAGGATCTTTGGGAAACATTTTTGAGCAACAAGCAACAGAAACACAAAAGTTCCTTCATGTTCCTCCGGTGAAAACGTAGCTTAAAGCATAATAATTTGTGTTCTTAAAATGGATATTAAGCCTATTCTTATGGTAAGTACAATTATTTTTTAATTACAAATAAACACCAAACAATAATTGATTGTTTTTTACTTAAATTTAATATCAAAATAAATTGCAGGAAGTAATTTTTATTATTTGTATGTAAATGAACATCTCCTTAAAAAAGTGTTAACAGTGCAAAAAAAAACAACGTTCAAAGTTAAGACCACTGACCCCAATATGGACGGGTAAAGGGTATCAGTGGGGGTTCAAAAGTGAGATTTTATGGGCGAAAAATGTGTCCGTGCGCCGGGCTCTAGTCATCTCTTAGGGCCTAAATCATGCGCAGAACGGACTACAGATCGATTTTATTTACAAATTGTCGCCCCAGTCCCGATTTGTCAATTGATGACTTTAAAAAAAAATATATTACACTGGTTAAAAAAACCCCTGATTACTTTTTTGAACCATGAAAACTTGGGTTTTTTTAGATGTTGTTCTTAATCAAAAATAAACGTATTATCCATTGTCGCCCTTAAATTCCTCTAGTTCTTCTGAATGTTACAGCTATGGAAAGCCACGAATTTTTTTTACTGGTTCACAACTGATGCGTTGTTAATAATAATAAAAAATGGCGAATACGACTGAACATGACTCTTATGGCTTATCTAAGAATTAACTTTTGTTTCATTTTATGTAACACAATCAAAATTTAAAAAAAAACACTATAATTATTTATTTCGGATTAAAAAAATCTGAAAAAAAAAATTTTATTGCATTAATCAAAAAGTCAGTAAGTATGATTACAACAAAAAAACAAAACCCTTTGGAAACATATACCTACTAGAGGCACTTTTTGCCGTTTGGGAAAAGGGTCATCTGTGCAAGAAAGAAAGAATAGCAGTAAAACCCTTTTTTTCCCCCCTCCAACGTGATCTTTTGGGGGGTAAAAGGGAAAATATATACCCCGCTCTGCGTGCTGATTTGTCGGTCTCTCCACGTCGATCTTTTTCGGCACTATGGTTGGAGCCAAAAAATGGTTTATCCTATAATTCCTTTTTCTCTTTCGCACTGCCAAACGGCAAGGCTGCCTCTAGTAAATAAATGCTCGTTTTGTAAAAATATTTTTTTAAGATGTTTAGAATATCCTTTTATCGCTATCGAAAACATAAGTGTGGGCAGGAAAAGAGTTAACGTTTTTTGTATAAACTTTTTTTTTCCCTTTTTTGTTTATAAGTCTTTTCCCAATCTCGAAAAAAACCCTTTATTGCATTCCTTTACTGATCCCCAAGAAAAACAAAACCCTTTAAATATATAGAAAGTGTTCAAACTTCGTCGTTTTTGAACTGACAAAAAAACCGTTTTAATCGACAGTCACGGGTTTAATAAATTATAACATTTTCCCAAACCACTTTAAGGCGGAAAAAAAACGGGGTCTTGAAATTAACCCTATCTTTTATTAGCCCCTATGTTTTCTATTTATATTTTGCAAAAGAAATTTTTTGTTAACTGAGGGTTTATATTACTACCTAACAAAATTTTAAATTTTGTATAGAAACGCAAAATAAAAGAATTTTATCTAAAAATATAAAAATATATTTTATAAATATAAATTAATTAATGACATACAAATTTCTAAGCCCGGGAACTGGTCCTGCTTTTTAAATACGCATGCTTAATGACACTATCGTTTTTTAGTGCGCGAGGTCGAAAAACCCATAAAATGCGATTAGTCATTATATATCTAAAGTTGGGTTACCCAGGTTAAGACTCGCTTAGCCGAAACGGGGGCGGTGTTGCCAATTTTTTAAAACTTTAAAAGGGAAATTTTTTCGAAAACAATTAACTTTTGACTCATATGTTCTTGGCTTTTTCGATTTTATTTTGAGCTCCTCTATCGCCCATTAAAATCATGAGCATCATACTTTTTCCCCCCCCGTATACTCAAATCGAAATACATCGGGTTATTTTAATATTTATATCTTTTAAGAAAAGACGAAATTCGTTAAAAGCTGTAACTTGAGCTTACACAAATGTCATTCCCATAAAGGATTTAAAAAAAGCATACGACCTTCAATTTTATATATTTCATGTGCTCTTGACGGTTGAAACCCGTTCCAAAAAAAAATTTTGTGTAATAAAAAAGGGTTAACAATATTAAAATTTAATATGTACAAATTTTTTTTTTAAATTTACATGTTTGAATTTTTTTTAAAATGAAAAGACCATCAAATGTCGATTTTTTTTTGTTAAATGTCCGTCTTTTATACACCCGCACCCCGTAAATTGAACAGTATTTGACCATAGATTAAACTTTCAAAAAAATGGTAAAGTTTAAAAATTATGGTTTGAATTTGGTAATTTTAGGAAAAATATTTTTTTCGGCTCGATTAACTGTACTATGAACGTACACAAACTTTAAATTTTGAAACAACCCCACAAAAAAATATTCGTGGGGGGAATCAATTATTGCTTTTTTATTTAGAGCATTTTAATGTAAACAAAAATGTTTGGGTTTTTTTTTCACTTGAGAACACATTTTTTAATTCCCGTATTTGCCCCATTTTTAAGTTAACAAATATGCTGCATTTAATAAAAATATCTTTAAGGTTTAAATTTATTATTGTTTAAAAGGGTTAAAATTAAGTTTTCTGCTTCTATTCTCCTTTTCTACATTGGGGAATTGTAAATATTTGCACCTCAAATAAAGCTTCAATCGGCTTTTCATAAGAAGATATTCTTCCAAATCAATCTGCTGCCCGTGTTGGCATTATGTTTAAAGTGTTTTAAAATTTTTGAAAAAAAACCAACCCCTATTAAATTGGGGGCTTACGTTTTTAAGAACTGGGTAAATTTGTCTCATTTTAAAAAATTTAAATTACTTTGAAATTATGCGTTTTCAGCAAAAATGTGAAAGAAGCCAAAAAAAAAAATTTTTAAAATTTGAAAAAAAAAATTTTTTATAAAAAAAAAAAGTCATTAACATAAACGAAAAAAGAAAAAAAGGGAAACTTCAAAAAATTATATCTTTCTTAAATTTTAATGAAAATGCTTTCAGCTAGGCTTATTGTTTAAGGTTTTTTTAAAACAATAACCCATCTTGCCTCAAAAAAAATTTTTGGGCAAAAAAATAAAAAATAAAAAATCGCGAATTTGATCAAAATTTTTTTTTAAAATTTTTTTTGCAATATAAATTACAAAAAAACCTTGTTGATTATTTACAAAAAAAAAACCCCTACATATTATTGCTTAAAAAAATTTTTTGATTTCGGGGGAAAAGGAAAATGTTTGAATTTTTTTTGATAAAAAAAATACTTTTTTCAAAAACGAAAGCATAAAGTTAATATTAGTTAAAATTTTTTCATATTTAAACACCCAAAAACCATATTTAATTACAAAATTGTTCTAAGAAATTTGTTTCTTATCGAAAGTAATTTGTAATGGATCTGTAAAAATTTTAAATTTTTGGGGTGTTTGATTTTTTTTTTTTATTTGCCCAGGTAAAAGGAAAATGGAAAAAACAAAAATTTTTATAAAATATTTGTAATCTAAGGACCCCAAAAAAAAAAATAATGTTTTAAAAGGGTAATCTTATCTTTATTATTTTCCAGACTTCGATTTCATCTCGAGTTAAGAACATAATACTCATATGCAAATGCCTTGTTAGATGTTCTATAAACAACTGTTCTTATTATGCAAAAACAGCAGCAATGATTTTAAATCGGTACTAACTTTAAGTGGCTCATATTTATAAATGACATATGGGCAATTTCCACATCTGTCTTTATTATTCCTGTCTGATGTCTCGTATGGTGGCCTAAATTATTTACTAGTCTTTTTTTTAACCGACTAACTGAAAATGTGTTTTATTTTTGGGATATAAAGGTCAGTCTAAAATTAGTTTCTTAATGGTTCTTTCACGTCGAGGGTTCAAATAAAATTTAATCGAACATATACTATACTATAAACCAAACGTGAGTCACAGACAACAAAAAAAATGAGATAGTTTTGGTTTTTAAAAATTTAAAAATATATTTTATACTTGTTGAATTTAAATAAATATTGCACCCCCTGTTCAAAAGGGGTACAACAAGTTCAAAAATATAAAATTTTATTGAATTTGTTCTTTAAATATCTATCATTGGGAAATAAGCATTTCAGTGAAGTGAAAAAAGTAAATTGTAGGGAACTAAGAACTAAATTATGCCGAAAACAACTACATTTGTATTTTGTTACAAAAGTTAAATCACTTACAAAAATAATAAAATCTTTTCCCTTAACTTTTAAATAGAACCAAACTTGGGTTACTAAAATAATTTTCACGCAGACAAAAGCTCAAACTAGAACTTGGTTAGTAAAACCAAATGGTGTTTCAATAAGAGATTTGGAATGCTGGTAACGAATAAAATTAAAGTTTTATAACAATCTTGAAATTTATTTAGTCAGTGCGTAGCTGGACAGTGTTTTTCAAA
>JAHBCN010018107.1:0-17519 GCA_019359885.1 Listronotus oregonensis
CCAGGTATAAAATGCCTTTTTTTAGATTACCTGAAAATTAAATGATTAAATTTAAAGAGGTAGGGCAGAGTTAAGCACTCATTACCTTGGCTTTCTTCTATTATAGGATTAGGTATTATTTAAATTAACTCAATTCTTTTGTAGGTTATTATTTGGGTGTTAAAAGATGATTTTCTATGTCAACAATCTTTTTGTTAATAACATGTAATCCAAATTTTATTTTTACATATTAATATGTAAAAATGACTTTTCAATATTTAAAACAAAATGATAAGATATCAGTTTATAATAAAAGTAAAAAACAAGAAATCGCGCAAAATGTATATTTTGTTTGCTATCCGGAAAAACCCCAACCATTACGGATAAAACTTGTTCTAAAAACGAAAAGATTATTTAAAAATCATTATAAAGAAACTTCTCTATAGTGATGGGAGAAGCAAGAATGAGCTACTTTCGACTGCCACAGAAACCAACTGGTGTCTACGCTAGTTTGAGACACAACAACATAAAAAGTCAGGTTGGCGGCAACATCCTGGACGAGAAACAGACCAGATGATTCCCCAATACTCATTTAATAAAAACTTCGAGATAAAAATTCCAGATCGAAGTGACTGGCAGCAACCCGATCCCCCAAGGAAGTTTAAAGGTGTATGGAAGCCCAATGCTATGGCCCATTCGATCAAAAAATGCCCAGCCCAGTATGAAAATAACTGTCAGAGTTGGCCCCGCCGATTCTGCGCAATAACAAAATTCCACGAAATAATTTAATGTGTTGCCTACTTACACACTGATAAATCAGTGTGAAGTTAGAACATTATTTTTATGAGAGCCGGATATCCGTTTTTTTGGATTGATCAAAACTTTCTTATTTTAGTGATTAGTGTTTATTAAATTGTGACTATAATTTTGTGTTTATTGTTTGTTACTTATAATATCGTAACAAAATAACTAGAGGTTGTATGGTTTTGTCTTGCAAATCCAAGGGTCATACCCGTCTTTTTAACTTTAGGTAAGTATTTTTATATTTAAATTAGGTGCTTCTTATAAGACTAACGTTAGGTAACCGAATAAATAATAATATATCAATTATAATATAGAAAATGAAAATTTCATAAGAAATATTAGTGAAAAAGTATTAACTATCTTTTTAGATGATTTCCACAATGTTTATGTATTTCTGTGGATTATTAAAAAGAAATAAGGTTTACATTTAGGTACTTTTATTTCATTTAATAATTTAGTACACTCTGTTAAGGGATCAAAATTATTGATTACTGGGCAGACCAGGCAAATTTTAATATATACAGGTCCCTCAATTGAATGAAAGCAAGTACAATTTTGGTACGGTTTTTTGGGGCGCTGATTATAAATCTAAAAAAAAATCGCAATGTTTTTTTCGAGATATTCATCATCAAAATTGAAATCAAACAACTTATTTACACTATTCTTCCTTCTTTTTGCACAAAATTTTGGATTTTTACACTAAATTGGCACACAATATTTAAAACACCTTTTAAAAACTTTTATGTTTATTTTACACCTTTTTTACACTTTTATTTTTTAAGCAAATATGGCTGCTGCCTTTGAACTTAAAAGTTCACTAATTTAATGGAAAAAAGATGTAAAATAAATAAAAAGACAAGGTTTTAAAAGGTGTTTATAAAATATTTTTTATGTAAAAATCAAGAATTGTGTACAAAAAGAAGGGAGAATATAGTGAAAATGAGGTTAGTTTAATTTTCAACTTTGATGATGAAGATCTCGAAAACGAAATGGCAACGTTTCGTTTTCGAGATTCGTATTTTTTTAAGATTTGTTATCAGCGCCCCAAAAAACCCCTGTATACCAAATTTGATCAAAATCGGAGAGGAGGCAACCTTCGAGACAATACCATTTGTTTAAAAATAAATTAGATTTTTTCTTAATCTTGCATTATCAACTTTTTAAGCTCGACATACTGTAGACACATAATATTTAACGGATACTGTTACAATGGATACTCAGGTACCAGGTTACTAAACATTTTTAACCACTGTTATTCTGTCTCATGAATGTTTGTTATTAGTGAAAAGTATATGCCTAAAAAGCAGTTATAAAAATTTTTAATGTACAACCAGAATCTTAGGATTAGATTAAACTCATTTACACTATCTTGCCCTTCTTTTATCACAAAATTGGTGATAAGTACATAATACTATCAGACAATGTTTGAAATTTATTTTAAAAAATCGTGTTTTTATTTATTTACAAAGATTTTTGGTAAAAATACAAAACTTCCAAAAATATCGACCATTTAAATGAGAAGGCAGTAAAGTGGCGCCATCTATTCTTTCCATATTATCTCAGATGATATAAAATCTAATATTACACAATAATTTTAAATATTCTATAGTAGTATCCTTTAATAACCAACAATTTTGTGCAAAAAATAAAAAAAAACAGTGAATGTTGGAATTTGACATTTGATGATGTCAATTTTATAGATAGTAACAAAGAATTATGGAAATCCGGCCCTGACCTACTATTCATTGCGCAAATTTCGCGGGGCCAACCCCCCTATTCCCGCTGCCCTGCACGCCTGGACAATTTTGTTCTACAGTATTGGGCTTCCATACACCTTTAAACTTCCTTGGGGAAACCTCAATAGAATTAGACATGGAGAAAGCTTCATAAGGGGCCCATCCAAAAGAACGAAGGAAGAACTACTCAGACAAAGTAGGAAAAGACTTCGCATAATAGTAGGGTTACTAACAGGCCACGATAACCTAAAAGGACACTTACACAAGATAGGCTCATACAATGGGAACCCAAGTTGCAGAATTTGCGACGAGGGGAAAGATGAAACTGTCTACCATATCCTGTGCGAATGTGAAGCATTGAATCACAAAAGACAGGCATTATTTGGGCAACCGGAAATGTGCCCACAGTTTTTCTTGGAGTTTCACTTGACCCAAGACTGACTTGGGAGGCACATCTTGACCATCTTTTCAAAAAATTGTCAAGAGCACTGTTTTTAATAAGGGTACTTTCTCGCTGCGTGTCTTTGGATGTCATACTCTGTGCTTACCATGCAATGTTTGCATCAAGGATGTCCTATGCTCTGATTGGGTGGGGACATTCATCTCATGCTGCAAAAGTTTTTTCATTGCAGAGAAGATGCATTCGCATAATTGCTATTATTGGCTACCGGGAGGATTGTAGACAACATTTTATCAAATTAGGAGTTCTTACTTTCCCATGTTTATATATCTTCCAGTGCCTCATGTTTGTTAAACAGAACATGCACTTGTATCAAAGCAACCAGCAGGTCCACAGTTATAATACACGTAACAATCAGGATTTAATCCATAACTTTCACAGACTTGGGAGATCCAGGTGGCACCAATTACTTCTGTATAACTTACTTTAATGCACTTCCGTTGCACATTAGGAGTTTAAATGACAAAGCTTTTAAAATCACGATAAAAAATACCTTTTAAAAAATGCTTTTTTTTCGGTTAAAGAATACCTGGGCACTGGCTTCATTTTTGATTGCTATTATACAGTCTTGTAGAAGGAACAAGACTAAAGGGAGAATTGGTATAAAAGATAATGGGAGATTAGGCACAAAAAGCCCAACAGGCTGCGCTGCCTCCGGTAGTGAATCAAAACGGCTCCCAGGGAAGAAAAAGAACTTTTTTTATATCTATTTTAATTAAGATAATAAATCTGAAATCGACAATTTTTTTATTTTCCCTCGTATTTTTTAAGTTTTATTCAAAAACTGCATGTAACGCCTACATTACTTTTTTGATAGCACAAATAACAATTACCGGCATAGCCTATAAAAGTGTCGAAAATGGGACACCCTGTACAGGGTGTCTCAAACTGGACGCGTTCTTATGGGAACAACCCTTATTTGAAGGAATAGAAAAAAATTACCCAAGGTGTCCGGAGCTCAAATTTAATAAGAAAATTACTGGCGCTAACAAAACTTTGCTATCTCTTATCGTTTGGCCACTAGAGGGCGTTTCTCGAATTTCGTCAATTTTTTAAATGCCGTTTAACTTTCTTATTAATAAAGATAATTAATTTTGATAAAAACTTTCTTAAGGCACTTTTTTCGAAGAATTCATTGCGATAGGCAGATTTTTTACAGGGCGTTTAGATTTTCGTGCACCACCCCAAAATAATTTTTTTTATATGGACCACCCTATATATTACAAGATTTTTGAAAAGCTGGTAAAATTTCCTTAATTTTGATGTATCACTTGTTATGTTTATCTTAAAATCCATTATTTACGATTTAAAAATTAAAATAATGTGCCTACAGAAATCAACATTACCATGATTTAAAGTTGCTACGTAAAAACGCAGTAGGCCGTGCATATGATTTTTTTGTTTTAATATTTTAACAGCTTCTGAATAGTTGAGAATCGACAGTGGTACTTGATATTGTTAAATATTTTGGTATTTTTAGTAGACAAAAAAAGTAATTTAAATAAGTTTTTAAGAAAGGTTTTTAAAAAGTATTAAAAAATGTATGAAAATTTTGAAAAGTTCAACATGCTTGAATGTTACATAGAAAGCAACAAAAATGCTCAGGCGGCAAGAAACTTGTATTTTCAAAGATATCCCGGACGGCAGCAACCATCCTGGGATCTATTTGCTAAACTTGTCCATAATCTTCAAAATTTTGGCTCTTTTAACAAACCCAGAGCAAATTATGCTCAAAAATAAGAAATTCAAAACGAAAATGAAGTAAAAACTCTAACCGTAACATTTTATATGAAAATAATGGCACAACTTCCACAAGAAAACTTGAAGCAGAGACTGGCATATCCAGAAGCAAAAACCACCGAATTTTGAAATAAAAACAAATTTAAGCCGTATCGAACCCGCAAAATCATCTTCTCTCTGAAGATTTTGATCGAAGAACTCGTTTTTGTGAGTGGTTTTTAAATAAAATACAAAATGAAACAAATTTTGCTTTAAATTGTATTTGGTCTGTCGAGGCTTCGATTAGTAGTGCGGGCATATTTAATCGGTTTAATGATTACACTTGGTCCCAAGAAAATCCCCATGCGACTGTCCAAAACGGACAATAAGAATGATTTAGCTTCAATGTGTGGGTGGAAATTTTTAGAGGACAATTCATTGGACCCTACATTTATGATGAACCGCTGAATTCTAGACAATATTTGAATATTTTAAGGGACCAGGTTGAACCATTCTTGGAAGATATTCCCATAAATCTGATACCCAGAGTCTTCTTCCAGCATGATGGTGCCCCTGCGCATTTTGCAAGGACCATAAACGATTACCTTAATGTTCAGTTTGGTGAAAATTGGATGGGAAATCCAGGGCCCATACAATGGCCTGCCAGGTCACCGGACCTGACTCCCTTAGATTTTTTTCTTTGGGGTAGAATTAGAGACCTTACTTATAAAAACAATAATTTTAATAGCCGGGAAGAATTAGAAAGGGCGTTGCAGGTGGTTTAACCGAGTTCAAAATATAGAACTTATTAATGCAGTTAATACTGTTAAAAAAAGATGAAGAATTTGCGTACAACAAAATGGGAGACAATTTGAACATTTGTTAACATAATTTTATTTTATTATTGTTTATTTAATATCGTTAATTAAATGCCATAAAATTTAATATTAAGATTAGGTAGAGTTATGTTTTTTTGTTAATATTGTTGGTTTGTTGTTGTTGTCGTTTGTGTTTTAGATAATTATTAATTTAATATATTAACTATGAGTAATCTTATCCTAAATCTTTAGATCTGTTATTTTAATCATAACATGTTAGCATCCTATGTCATTTTATTAGTCATGGCAATGTTGATTTCTGTAGGCACATTATTTTAATTTTTAAATCGTAATACTGCTATTGGTTTTTAAGACAAACATAACAAGGGATACATTAAAATTTAGGAAATTTTACAAGATTTTCAAAAATCTTATAATATATAGGGTGGTCCATATAAAAAACTTGATTTTGGGGTGGTGCACGAAAATCTAAACGCCCTGTAAAAAATCTGCCTATCGCAATGAATTCTACGAAAAAAAGTGTCTTAAGAAAGTTTTTATCAAAATTAATTACCTTTATTAATAATAAAGTTATAGAGCATTTAAAAAATCGACGAAATTCGAGAAACGCCCTCTAGTGGCCAAACGATAAGAGATAGCAAAGTTTTGTTAGCGCCAGTAGTTTTCTCATTAAATTTAAGCTCCAGACACCTTGGTCAATTTTTTTCTATCCCTTCAAATAAGGGTTGTTCCCATAAGAACGCGTCCAGTTTGGGACACCCTGTACATACTTTAGTGATAATTATTTGAACCTTTACACCCCCATTGACGAATAAATGACATTTATATTTGTACATTTTAATAATACATTATTTCCATCAAAGTCTACCGAGTTTTCCCCTCTTTCCGGTTTTTCCATATTTACCAATGGTAAACATTTCCCTAAGACAAAAGCAATTACAACAAAAGAAGTGTTAACTTCTTCCACTTGAGGAATTTTTCTAAAAAGCGCGAATCTTTTGTTTTTCCGAAGCCAGTGGAGTGTGCATTGTTTTCACTTCTCTGCGTCATGGGAGGCCTTGATTGTTTACTTTAATTCTGGAACGCCGAGACATTAAGAAAATTACGACGCCATTAAAAGATGCGTTCGTGTTTCTAAATAATTAGACTGATATTATAAATATGTTCTATAGAATAAATGTTAATTTATTAGTTATTTAACAAATAGGTAATAAATTTAATATTGGTACCGGGTGTTCCACTAAGAGAGGTAGTCGGCTATATCTCAGAAACTACTAATAGTATAACTTTCGGGAAAAAAATTTTAGATAAAAGCGACCAAGAGAAATTGCTGGAAATTATTTTCAAGTCTGTGGGATGGCCGCTAGGGGGCGTAAGGGTAACGTCAAAACATAAAAATATACATTTGCAAAAAAATATCAAATAAAGTGTATCAATAAAGGAGCTTCAGGTGTAATTGTTGTCAGTTCTAAATTAAAGTGGTGGGGAAAGGTTAAAGTTTAATTTAGAAAAGTGCTAATAACTCCGGATTGCTTTAACCGAATTTAGTGAACTTAGCCTCCTTTAGAAGAGCATTTTAAGCATTATTTCAAAGTGTATAAACTATTGCTACACTCCTCTCACAAACGCCGCTAGAGGGCGTCAAGGTAAAAACTAACCTATTTTACGAATTTTTTTGAAAAATTTAAATACAATGATAGATACCTTTTTACATATTTAGATAGAGAAAAAAAATCCTAACAAAACGGCGAAAACCGCAATTTAATATCTCTTTTCAAACCGAATATATTCGCAAAAATATAAATACTACATAGAGACGTAACGTATTTAAGGACACGATGTTTTCTACTAGGCCGATTTTTTTAGGTAAAAATTAAATTTATACATATTTACAAAATCTAATGACATACTACGTAATTTTTACTAATTTAAACCCATTTAACGATATTATACAACATTAGATAATTACCAACCTATAACTGTAATAATCCATCGAGCGTTGTCCTTATCAAGTTAGCTTTGAAAATAAAAGGATGCTAAAAATGTCAAAAATCCAACAATTTTTATTTCAAAATATACTTTTTAGTGTTGTGCTATTGTGTTTTTAAAAGATGCCTTTATTGCTTGAAGAAGCAGTTGATATTATTGCTATTTATTTTGAGTGTCTGCAAAATGCGACAATAGCTGCAAGGCTGTATGTATTGAGATATCCTTAGGAGAGCCGTACGGCATCGGAGCAGAATGTTCACTTGTTTAGCAAATCGCTTTCGTACCACAGGAAGTGTTCTTCGCCCCTTACACCGCAGACGCCGTAGAACTGGGGAAAATGTCATCAACATTTTTGCTTATGTTGAGTTTAATCCTCAAGCAACAAATGCATTTTTAAAGAACACAATAGCACAGCACTAAAAATAATATTTTTAAAGAACACAATAGCACAACCCTAAAAATAATATTTTGAAATAAAAATTGTTGGATTTTTGATATTTCAGCATCCTTTTGTTTTCAAAGCTAACTTGATAAGGACCACGCTCAATGGATTATTACAGTTTTAGGTTGGTAATTATCTAATGTTGTCTATATCGTTAAATGGGTTAAAATTAGTAAAACCATGCAGTATGTCATTAGATTTGTAAAAATTATAATTTAATTTTTACCTAAAGAAATCGGCTTAGGTAGAAACATTGTGTCGTTAAATGCGTTACGTCTCTATGTCTATTTATATGTTTGCTAATATATTCGGTTTGAAAAGAGATATTAAATTGCGGTTTTCGCCGTTTTTGGGATTTTTTTCCTTAATCTAAATATGTAAAAGGGTATATATCATTGTATTTAAAATTTTCAAAATTTTGTAAAATAAGTTAGTTTTTACCTTGACGCCCTCTAGCGGCGTTTGTGAGATAGTGTAGCAATAGTTTATACACCTGAAAATAATGCTTAAATGCACTTCTAAACGAGACCAAGTTTACCAAATTCGTTAAAGCAAACCGGAGTTATTAGCACTTTTCTAAATTAAACCTTCCCCACCACTTTAATTTAGAACTGACAAAAATTACACCTGAAGCTTCTTTATCTAGAAAACATTAAAGAATAAAATAGTACCACTTATTGATACACTATATTTGATATTTTTTTGAGAAATGTATATTTTTATGTTTTGTTGTTACCCTTACGTCCCCTAGCGGCCATCCCACAGACTTGAAAATAATTTCCAGCAATTTCTCTTGGTCACTTTTATCTAAAAAATTGTTTCCCGATAGTTATACCATTATTAGTTTCTGAGATATAGCCGACTACCTCTTTTAGTGGAACACCCGGTACAATATTCAAAAAACAAAACACTATTAGATCTCAAGTAACAAAAACAAAACCATACAATATTAACGAAAACAACAAAAAATGTTATTTATAATTATAAGATACCTTGTCAATGTAATAAATTTAAGTGCATTTATATTATTAAATAAAGATATATCTGTAGCATCAATATTTTAATTTAAGTAATACATGGTTACCTCAAGGAAGTTTAAAGGTGTATGGAAGCCCAATGATATGGCCCTTTTGATCAAAATGTCCAGCCCAGTATTAAAATAACTGTGAGAGTTGGCCGATTTTGCGCAATAACGAAATTCCACGAAATAATTTAATTTTTGGCCTACTTACACACTGGTAAATCAGTGTAGTTAGGCAACACATTATATTTTTTTATGAGAGCCGTATTGTTTCTGACTGTTTTGTTTGTGTGATTATATTTTTGTGGTTGTCATGAGATTGTGAAATCTGGTCTGTGATAAAATTTTTAACTTTTATTATAAATATTAAGTAATATTACCTGTGATACTTGTATTGTATTTGTAAGTTAGTTCAGGGTTAAAAATAAGCTTTGTTTTTTTTTTGTGAAATGTGTGATTAAATTTAATTTTTTTATTATAATAATATGTTGTAAACCTGTAAAGGGTATTCTTGTAAAATAGCTCAAAAGTTACATATTTAAAATTTTAGTTGACATGTGTAAACAAACTTGTAATTTGTACAACACGCAATAAATCTAAATCTTATATTTAAATTAGGTGCTTCTTATGAGACGTAACGTTAGGTAACCGAATAAATAATAATATATCAATTATAAATTATAGAAAATGAAAATTTCATAGGAAATAGCAGTGAGAAAAGTAAGGCAATCTTAACTGTCTTTTAGATGATTTTCACAATGTTTGTGTATTTCTGTGGATTATTAAAAAGAAATAAGGTTTACATTTAGGTACTTTTATTTCATTTAATAATTTAGTATATTCTTTTAAAGGATCAAAATTATTAATTACTGGGCAGACCAGGCAAATTTTAATATATACAGGTCCCTCTAATTGAATAAAAGAAAGTACAATTTTATGTTAAAGTTTTTTGATTTTACTGTATTTGTTTAAAAAGAAATTAGATTTTTGGTTTCTTAAACTTACATTATCAACTTTTTAAGCTCGACATACTGTAGACACATAATATTTAAAATGGATACCTAGGTACCAAAGGTTACTAAACATTTTTAACCACTGTTATTCTGTCTCATGAATGTTTGTTACTACTGAAAAGTATATGACTAAAAAGCAGTTATAAAAATTTTCACTTCTTAATGTACAACCACAATCTAAGGATTAGATTAAACTCATTTACGCTATCTCGCCCTTTTATCACAAAATTGGTGATAAGTACATGAAACTATCATACAATGTATTTTAAAAAATCGTGTTTTTATATATTTACAAAGATTTTGGGTAAAAATACAAAACTCCCAAAAATATGGACCATTTAAATAGAAGGCTGTAAAGTGGCGCCATCTATTCTTTCCATATTATATCAGATGATATAAAATCCAATATTACACAAAATTTTTTAATATTCTATGGTAGTATCGTTTAATAACCAACAATTTTGTGCAAAAAATAAAAAAAAAAAAAAAAAAATTCTTGAATTTGACATTTGATGATGTCAATTTATAGATAGTAACAAAGAATTATGGAAGACCGGCTCTGACCTACATTTATTGCGAAACTCCGCGGGGCCTATCCCCCGATTCCCGCTGCCCTGCACGCCTGGAGTAGTAAGGGTCCCACCTGGAAGGATCCCGTAGGGTTTTCAGGCCCTCCGAACTCCCCTAGGCTTGCCAACCACCCTCGCTCTCCTTTTGGCTGAGAAGTCCTCACTACGGTTTGCCCTGTTGGCTATCACGGTTGTTTGGGGTTTTGAAGTTTTTGGTTAGCCTGGGAAACTGGCTTCGGAGTGGGGCTTGAGGGCTGAGGCTGGGGCCCTTGCCCCAGTGACTCGGGACAATCCAGAAATCGGATTTTAAGGGACACGCCTGGACAATTTTGTTCTAAAGATTGGGCTTCCATACACCTTTAAACTTCCTTGGGTTACCTATGCTTGATGCTGAAGTAAATTCAGGTAAACTTAAAATCAATCCACACCATATCACCATTTTTGTCTTTTTAAAAATTATAAAAGTCAGATAAACTTATATGTCATTTATGACAAAAAGTCATAAGTAGTATAAAAGCTTTAAGAATTTCCTAACCTTTTAATCCAAAATTTGGTAAAATTTAGTTTAAATTTCTTCTTTGATTTTTTTATCCGGACAACGGTGACCGACTTGTCACCGAAACATAGATTAGTGCTCTTGATTTTTTGGGTATTTTGATTTTTGTTTCTTTTTTGTTGTAGGCGATCTGCGAGTTTATAGAGGTCAATAGGGCTGACCGAAGTGGTCCCATTTTCCAAAAAGTTGTAAAGCAAGTTATCGCAAGGAAAACATACTTAGACTGATATAATTATTTTTGTAAAAAAATTAATAAAGTTACAAAACACATACTGGATATTTTTTTTAACTGTTTTTCTTTATACAGGGTGAGTCAACGATAGAGTAAAGTTCATTATTTCATTGGTTTCAAAAATTATGAGAAAATAGTAAATACAAAAGATGTAAAGATTCTAGGATGCACAATTTAAAATTATTTTAAAGTATACAGGGTGGCTCAAACAAGCGTGACGAATAAAACATACATTTTTTAAATAAAACACCCTATTTTTAAATTTTGTTTTGAATTTCCCTTTTTAAAATTCTTCAACTTTTTATTAATAATAATTGCATACCTAAACCTAATAGTTTTTCCAATATTTAAATTTTTTTCAAAAAAGAAAAAAATTTTCACACTTGAAAAAAAAAAATTACGATAGCGCCATTATTTTTGAAGGTAGATCCCCTATTTTTGGGTATTAGCGTTATTCGAAGATGACGTAAAAGATATATGCAAGGGAAATTTTTAAATTTTAGATCCCACAGGGTGTTCAAAATAAACGAATATATTTGGATCATTTTATATTGAAAATCTCGTTTTTTTTAAATGGCGCACCATATATAAATTTTTTTTCTGAAAGATCTTACAAAAACCCACAACTTTTATTAAGTATGTCATATACCTATTTTTAATACTTTGCGATTTATTTTAACTTTTCCAATATTTACCCTTTTTTCTGTCTAAGACTATTGCTATAACATTAGTTGGCCATTTTTAAATTTTAAATTCACAGAAAAAGTAAATAATAATAAATACCATATGCCCTCTATTTGGGATACACATGTTTAGTCTTTTTCGTATATTTTCTTGGACGTTCCTTAGCATAAACGGTGTTATTCTCCTGCAGGGTCCCGAATCCTATTTTCCATATCTTCTGGTGTTGTAGGGATTCACATAAACACGATCTTTAACATATCCCCACAAAAGAAATCTAGTGGTGTTAAGTCACATGATCGGGGGGGCCATCCAATGAATCCACTTACCGATCCATTTCTGTGGGTAATGTTTAAATTTAAAAAAATTCTCAAATTTCCCGATGGTAATGCGGAGGAGCTCCATCTTGCTGAAACCACATTTGTTGGATCTCAATGTTATCAAATTCTTGAAGAAGTTGAGGTAAATCATTCTGAAAAAAGTTTAATATCTAGCCCGTTAACTGTTTCCGAAAAAAATATGGTCCAATAACTTTAAAAGGGTGTTTTATTCCACACCACACATAAAGTGACCAATGGTTTTGGTTTTGCACTTCCCTACCCAGACTGGATTAACTGTTGAATAGTAGTGCATGTTATGACGATTAACTGCACCATTACTGCGAAAAGGCTTCATCGGAAAACATTATTTTAGAAAAAAAAATTTTGGGATCGGCCTCTATTGCTTCATTTATAACGGTGCAGAAGTTCACCTTTGTTCAAAATCGCGGTCTAGAAGTTCTTGGTGTAGTTCCATGTGGAACGGATGATATTTGTGTTTTCTAGTGGTGCGGTTAACGGTAGATTGGGATGTATCACATAAGCTAGCTACTTGACGGCTACTGACCTGAGGATTATCTTGAACTTGAAGTAAAATTTCCAATTTTTTTCCTCATTTTGGGAGCATTCCGGTTTACCACTTTCCGTTTTTCATATTCAATACTACCACTAGCATTAAAAAACCCTTCCATCGAACACTGAAGAGATTGCCTAGTCGGTACACGTCTATTAGGTACTTCGCCTTTGGGAAAGTCTTATCCAACAAAGAATTTCTTTGCGCCTCACCCAGTATATAAATCATATCAATTAATTCAGCTTTAGGAAAATCCATACTTATTTTTTTAAATTTACTGACACCACAATAAATTTTATGAATTTATTTACTCAGATGTCAGGTTAAAATTTGACAATGTCATTTTGTCATGGCCAACTAATGTTATAGCAATACTTAGAAGAGGGAAGGTAATATTGGAAAAAATTAAATAAACGTTTAAAATAGTATACAATACTAATAAAAGTTGTGGGTTTTTTTTAAGATCTTTCAGAAAAAATAATAAAATATATGGTGCGCCATTTGAAAAAAACGATTTTTTTTAATTTAAAATGATCCAAATATATTTTTTTTTTTTTGAACACCCCCCGTAGCATCTAATGAAAATTCCGTTGCATATATTTTTACGTCATCTTCGAATAACGCTAATATCAAATATGAGTGATCTACCTTCAAAAAAAATGGCGCTATCGTAATTTTTTTGCAAGTGTGAAAAAAATTTTTTTCTTTTTTTTGAAAATTAAAATATTGGAAAAACTATTAGGTTTAGGTATGCATTATTATTAATAAAAAAGTTGAAGAATTTTAAAAGGAATTCAAAACAAAATTTAAAAATAGGGTGTTTTATTTAAAAAATGTATGTTTTATTGTCACGCTTTTTTGAGCCCCCCTGTATACTTTCAAATAATTTTAAATTGTGCATCCTAAAATCCATCTTTGTATTTACTATTTTCTTAACTTTTGAAACCAATGACATAATGAACTTTACTTTTCGTTGATCACCCTGTACAAGAGCAAAAGCGACAGGCGCTATTTTTCGTGCAGTTTTCGTCTAATTTGGTGAATATTTTAGTGAATTTTTAAGGTACGACCTAAGGATGTCGGTAGGTCGATAGCACTATCGATACTATCGATAGTACTGAGCTTCCAGATAGGGTATCGCTTGGATTGATAGTTCGGGAAGTACCTCTGTATGAAACAGAGGTACTTCTCGAACTATCGATAGGGGTCTTTCCAAACGATACCCTATCTGAAAGCTCAACATTATTGATAGTATAGATAGTGCTATCGACCTATCGACATCCCTATCGAACCTTAACATATTTTGGCAGTATATACAATTTAATTAACCTAAAAAAGCGTAGAGTGTTGGTTAATAGTATATTACATAACAAGTGTGGTAAGTAGGTTTTTATCGCAAGCAAAGTAAAGTTTGCAAAACGAGCCGCAGGCGAGTTTTGCATTCACTTAAGTGCGTTTAAAGGTGGGTAATAACTCGAGGGTAACTCGAGTTATGTATACTATTTTTATCTACAACCGTAAGGTTCTTGTGTGATAATAATTTTTCTTTGACGTTTATCTTAATTTTAACTAGCATTTGATTAAACTACCAGTTACCTCGATCGGTGTCAGTCATTGTTAAACAGACCCCACCGAAAAAAAGCCATTGCAATCGGAAAATGTAAATATAGAGAATGTGGAAGCAACTCGACTATTACGTTTAACATTTAGGATATTACCTGTATAAGTTATTTACGAAGAGTTATTACTGTTAAACGATGTTTAAATTAACAATTTTTAAAAGTCCTTACTTAAATGATCTTACCGCACTAGTACGGGTAAAGTAACAGTTACCACACTAGTGCGGTAAAGTGACACTTACCTACTTACTTAAATAGTGTTTGTAACCTTAGGTTTTTAGGCATTTATTCTTGACTTAAAAATTTTGAAAATTATTGAAAGTTGTTTACTTTTAGTAAGTTGGTAAACCTTACTGTAAAAATAAATTGCAACAATATATTCTAAATTAAAAAAATTGAATAAAAATTGCATAGAAGAAAAATAGCAGCAAGAAAAATATCATATCGATACTAGATCAGGGGCTATTAAAAACATTCTGATAATATATTTTTAGTGGTTTTTATAATAATACAAACCATTTTCTATGTTCAGTTGACACGATTAAATAAGTCACTTTAGTCCCTTAGTACTTAGTATACCATTAAAATTTTTTTAAAAGTGTTAGACAATGTTATGGATTCAATAACACTAAGATCTTGGACTTCCATGGTCTTTATTTGTTATTTAATACACAACGTTTCAATTAGTGATGTATTTGCAACCATTTTCAAGTGATAATTAAAAACTATGTTTAAAAACTACGACTATACACTATCCCTTTTTCACCGAGGTTTGACCGATTTTTCATGGTTCAGCAACGGCTGCCAGATATTCAGAATGTCGATACTTAGCCTGCTAAATACATTTTGGTTGTTTACAATTATTACAGCTTATTTAATTTTTTTAAATCTTTCAGTGGGTTTTCTTATAATTTTTTTTTTGTCTTCGGGGAATTTTCCAATTGACTTCGATGTTTCACCTCGTTCCGTATGTTTTTTGTGTTTTTAAACTCTAACTTCAAGGAGGCTTTTTATTTCCCCGATGTTATATCTCACCACATTTACACTGTATTTGGTAGAAACAATTGTTACTTGAAATATTGTTGTTCAATCTCGTTTGAGTAAGTACTTCTTAGAGTGGTTTGGGACTTTTTTAATACTATATACACGATTTTGTGGATCTTTTTAGAGTTCCTTTAATATACGGAATTGTCATAAATATGTGGTCCTGTGAAGTCTTGTTCAAGTTAGTTTTTTGTCCTATTTTGATATTTGTCGATTATTTACTTACTCATTCCCTCACTTTAGAAGCCGTAGCTGCTTAAGAACGCCAGTTATATTATATATTTTATCCTGCAGAATTCCTTACTGTTATATAAGGTCACTACGTGGTTATAGGGAGTACGTATGATCCCCTGTTTCGTTCCGTTATAGTGATTAGAGTTCTGGTGTAAATATTGTCCAGTGTGGGTAGGTTTTCTGTATAGCGGGGTTTGTAAATGTCCATTATTTCGTTTGACTAGAACGTTGAAAAAAGATAGAGCCAAAACTTTCTTCTTCTCCCTGGTGAATTTAATACAAAGTCAGAGGCAATTTAAATATTTTAAGAAACTTTCCAGTTCTTCGTCATTACCTGCCCATACAATAAAAGTATCGTCTACATATATTAGCCAAACTTTTGATTTGATTAGTGCAGTTTTAATTGCGTCTTCCTCGAACCATTCCATTTAAAATTTGCTTCCACTGGAGAGTGCGATGAACACATGGAAAGTCCATTATCCTGTGCATAGTACCAAGAAAGTTTAAAGGTGTATGGAAGCCCAATGCTATGGCCCAGTCGATCAAAAAATGTCCAGCCCAGTATGAAAATATCTCTCAGAGTTGGCCACAAAATTCCACACATTATACTTGTATGAGAGCCGTAATGGTCTTAGGTTGTCTAAGGTTTTTGGTACAAGGGCGCGCGCGGCGCGTATGAAACTACCTATATCCGCGCTGTATCGTCAACCGTCGTCGTCTCATCATTCGGCATTTTCGTTGTGGTTTGTGCCCTTGCGCCGATTGTTTTGCTTTGTGTGAGTACCTATATTTTGTGGTTGCAGAAGTTTTTTGAATTGATAAAAACCTTTTTATTTTAGTGATTAGTGTTTATTAAATTGTGACTATAATTTTGTCTTTATTTTTTGTTACTTATAAAATCGTAACAAAATGATTAGAGGTTGTATGGTTTTGTCTTGCAAATCCAAGGGTAACATACTCGGCATTTTTTACTTTAGGTAAGTATTTCTTATATTTAAATTAGGTGCTTCTTATGGGACGTAACGTTATGTAACCGAAAACATATAGTATTATATCAATTATTATGAATAATAAAATAATGAAAATTTCATAGAAAATAGCAGTGAGAAAAGTAAGGCAATCTTAACTATCTTTTAGATGATTTCCACAATGTTTGTGTATTTCTGTGGATTATTAAAAAGGAATAAGATTAACATTTAGGTACTTTTATTTCATTTAATAATTTAGTACATTCTTTTAAAGGATCAACATTATTAATTACTGGGCAGACCAGGCAAATTTTAATATATACAGGTCCCTCCAATTGAATGAAAGAAAGTACAATTTTATGCTAAAGTTTCTTTTTGCCTTTTCTGTATTTGTTTAAAAGAAATTAGATTTTTGGTTTCTTAAACTTACATTATCAACTTTTTAAGCTCGACATACTGTAGACACATAATATTTAACGGATACTGTTACAATGGATACCTAGGTACCAAAGGTTACTAAACATTTTTAACCACTGTTATTCTGTCTCATGAATCTTTGTTATTAGTGAAAAGTATATGCCTAAAAAGCAGTTATGAAAATTTTCACTTATTAATGTACAACCAGAATCTTAGGATTAGATTAAACTCATTTACACTATCTTGCCCTTCTTTATCACAAAATTGGTGATAAGTACATGAAACTATCATACAATGTTTTTTAAA